>SJYX01015098.1:414617-432376 GCA_006410675.1 Oreotragus oreotragus | reverse complement strand
AGAGAGATGAGAGTTAAAGAAGAGGCATTGAATGCAAGCTAGCTTAATGATTCAAGGGTATGTGCTTTGGCACCAAATGGGTGTGAGTTTAAGTAATGGCTCTGCTACTTAATAGATCCATGTCCTTTGGAAAGTTACTTGGATCTTAGCTAATGCAGTAAGACAAGAAAAGGAAATAAAAGGTATTGGGAAGAAATAAATAAAACTGTCTTTGTTGGCAAATGGACATGACTATCTATGTAGAAAATGCTAAAGGATCAACAAAAAAGCTCCTAAAACATAATAAGCAAGTCTGGCAAGGTTACAGGATGCAGGTTAACATATAAAAATCAGTTGCTTTCCAATATGCCAGCAATGAACAAGCAGAATTTGAAATTAAAATCATAATAGCATGTATATTAGTACCCCCTAAAATTAACTACTCAGATATAAATCTAACAAAATATGTGGAAGACCTATATGAGGAAAGGCACAAAACTATAATGAAAGAAATCAAAGAAGAATTACTCCATTCACGCATTAGACGACAATGAATAGTTGTCAAAATGTTAGTCCTTCCAAGTTGATAACAGACTCAGTGCAATCCCAATCAGAATCTCAGAATGTTATTTTGTCGACATTTTTTTGCTCTAAATCTATATGAAAACAAAAAATTCCTAGAATAGCTAACACAACATTGAAGGAAAGAAAGATGTTAGATAACTGACACGCTGTGACTTCAAGACTTACTACAAAGCTACAGTAATCAAGATGGTGCAGTGTTGATGAGATAATAGATAAATAGATCAGTGGAACAGAATAGAGAGCCTAGAAAAAGACATATAAACATGGTCTACTTATCTTGGACCAAGAAGCAAAAGTAATACAATGGAGAAAGTCTTTTCTCACATTCTATGGCTTGTCTTCTCATTCTGTTGGCACTGTGTTTTGCAGGCAGAAGATTTAAATGGTGCCGAAATAAGTGGACATCCAGAGTCTAGACACAGACTTGACACCCTTCACAAAAAAATGAACTCAAAATGGATCACAGACCTAACTATAAATGCCACACTCTAAAACTCCTAGATGATAAGATAGGAGAAAACCTGGATGACCCTGAGTACAGCCATGGCTTTTTAGATACAACACCAAAAGCATAATCCATGAAAGAAATAAGCGATAGCCTGGACTTTATTAGAATTTAAACCTTCTCCTTGCAAAAGACAATGCCAATAGAATGAAAAGACAAGCCACAGAATGTGAGAAAATATTTGCCAAAGACAAGTATCTGATAAAGACTTAAGCAAAATATACAATAAGAAAACAACCAATTAAAAAATGAGGCAAAGACCTTAAGAGACACTTCATCAGAGAAGACGTACAGATGGCAAATAAGGGTATAAAAGACGCTCCAGACCACGTGTCACCCGGGAAAAGCAAACTGAAACAAGACCACACTGCACACCTATCAGAATGTCCAAACTCAGTAACACTGCCACCACCAAATACAGGCAAGGATTTGGAGCAGCAGGAACACTCATTCATTGCCAGGGGGAATGTTAAATGGTACAGACACTTTGGAAGACAGTTTGGTAATTTCTTAGAAAACTAAACATATTCTTCTGTACAATTCAGCAGTGATGCTCCTTGATATTTACCCAGAGAAGCTGGAAACTTATGTCCACATAAAGACCTGTACACAGATGTTTACAGTATTTTTTTTTTCCTAATTGCCAAAACTTGGAAGCAACTAAGATACCCTTAATTAGGTGAATGGATAAATAAACTATGAGACATCCAGACAACAGAATCTTATTAAAGCCCCCCAGCCCCCAAATGAGCTATCAAGCCATGGAAAGACATGGATGACTTAAATGCACATTACTAAATACAAGAAGCCAAATTTGAAAAGGCTACATACATAGTATATGATTGTAACTATATGACATTCTGAAAAAGGCAAAACTATATATGGAGAGAATAAAAAGATTAGTGGTTGCCAGTTGGGGGGAAAGAGAGATGGATATGTGAAGCACGGAGAATTTTAGGGCAGTGAACATACTCTATATGATACTACAATGATGGATACATTACACATTTGTTCAAGCCCATGGAATGTAGAATACCAAGAGTGAAATGGAAACGACGGACTTTTGGTGATTATGATGTGTCAACAGATGTTCACCACTTGTAACAAATGTACTGATCTGGTGAGGGATACTGATAATGGGGGCAGTTACACAAGTGTGGAGACAGGGAATATATGGGAAATCTCTGTACTTTCCTCTCAATTTTGCTATGAACCTAAAACTGCTCTTCAAAAAAAAAAAAAAAATTTGGAATTGATTTTAGATTCCTTGTCTGTAGAATAGAGAAAATAATACTACCCACTCCATAGGATTATTATGATGATTAAATGACATGTCTGTAAACTAAGTATGCCCCAAATGGTTATTATTGTCACATAGATCATTTTATCTACCAAAGTACAGAGGAATAAAGCATTACTAAAAGGAAGAAAAACAAAAACTGCCTAAGAGAAAAGTGTGCATGACAAAAAAAGTGGTCACATATGATCCTTAAATAAGTTCTGCATAATGATCAAGATGATTGGAGAAAATGGGAGAAAAAGTAAATCTATGCCAAAAAGGAGCTTTGGAAAAGTGAGCAGGTGCAGCGACATATTAAAAAGAAACAAGGAGCGACTCCCCTAGTGCTCCAGTGGTTAAGAGTCTGCCTTGCAATGCAGGGGACTCAGGTTTAATCTCTGGTCAGGGAACCAAGATCTCACACGCCTCGGAGCTACTAAGCCTGTGCAGAAAAGATCCCGCTTATGGCAACTAAGACCCAACACAGACAAACAAATACTCAAAAAAAAAAAAAGGATAAAAGGAAAATTGTTAACAAGGAAGTGTGAGCTTGGATATAAATATACTCTACTGAACTTTCAACTACTAAGAGTCAGGAGGTTAATTAGCCAGAAAGTAAAATCCACTGTAAAAAGTATGCAGTCTGAGTTAATAAGTGTACCTGAATCAGACAACTGACCGCCAATAGGAAGAAAGGAATCTCTAAGATGTAAAGTAGTATCTTGCATAGTTAGCGTTTCAGTTTACAAAGCGCTTTCATAAATTAGTGTCTTTGTTTTCTTTTGACCTTTACAGCATCCTCATGAGTAAAACAGAACAAATATAGTATCCTAATTTTAGAGACAAGGAGAATGACAATCCAAGAATATAAATTGCTTGCTCAACATCACACAGAAGGTGTTGGGATTAAGCTCCTTACTTATTTACCAAACACCTATTTTAGAGCAGGCAGGAACTCTGCAAAGAACCGAGAACTGAAACATAAATAAAAAGAACCTGCATGTTGTTGGAATTCATAGTCCCCAAAGGAGCATCCAAGATTCAAACTTCAGGGCCGTGATGATTAATTCCCATTAGCCCTTTCAGAATGACTTCCCACCCTCTCACCCTGCTCTCTGTCCTGAAGCTGTTTTTCCTGAATGGGCCATTGGTACAGGCTTCCTGTCCTCTGGTTTTCATTTAAGATGGACAATTAGGAAGCCTTAGAGGGAATTCAGGGGGAGAAAGAAAGGAGAAATCAAGATCTTTATTCCTCTGATACCCCCTTGTGCGGTCGACTCAAGCCGTCAATGACCCTCAAATGGAGAACACAGCTTTTCTCAAGGGAACTCTATTCCCAGAAGCTCCTTCCTCTCCCTCCTTTGGGTCCAGGGGTGGTAATAATGTTGCCATTACTGGTCCCTGGTTCAGGCACTACTCTTCTACCCAACTCACACCTTATAAATCAATCTTCCTGAAATTATTCTACTTTGAGTGGTCTGTTTCCTATTGGATCCTGATAGAATCACTGGTGCTGGAAATGCCCATAAAAAACAGGCCTCAAAATGCAAGATAATTGGGTTTTTCATATATTCAAACTATGGAGAAATGGAACAGTGGTTACCCACAGGTAGGCTGCATTTTTCAGCGAAACCCAGGACATGAAAGGGCTCTGCAAGATCTAGGCTGTGCTGTAAGTTTTCCTGCCATTTGGTTCTTATGACCCAGCAGACTGTTATTAGAAAAGTCTGTGGCAGATAGAGATGCTGAAAGGAGCCTTCTGGCAAGCCCTGGTCAGAGAATTCATAGCACAGATCCCTAAGATGTCAGGGTAAAGCCATGCCCTCTTTTGCCATTAACTATTCTTTATCTATCCCTGGTGGCTCAGATGGTAAAGCATCTGCCTACAATGCGGGAGACCTGGGTTCAAACCCTGGGTTGGGAAGATCCCCTGGAGAAGGAAATGGCAGCCCACTCCAGTACTCTTGCCTGGAAAATCCCATGGACGGAGGAGCCTGGTAGGCTACAGTCCATGGGGTCGCAAAGAGTCGGACACGACTGAGTGACTTCACTTTCACTTTCTTTTCATTCTTTATCTCAAGGCCTCCCAGGTGGCACTAGTGGTAAGGAAACCACCTGTCAATGCAGGAAACATAAGAGATGCAGGTTCTATCCTTTGGTTGGGAAGATCCCCTGGAGGAGGGCATGGCAACCCATTTCAGTATTCTTGTCTGGAGAGTCCTCATGGACAGAGGAGCCTGGTGGGCTACAGTTCACAGAGTCACAAAGAGTTGGACACAACTGAAGCAACTGAGCATGCACACACACAATTTTTATCGCAAAAGCTGTGACTTGCTTGCTCCTATGTCCCTGGAGAGACTTACCTTGTGCCCATGGGACATCAAGTGGGTGAGAGATCATGCCCATCGTGAACTGGAAATTATCTGATCCAACAAGCCATAAATTCAGTTGCCCACACCAGCATTCCATTATCAAATTTATAAACAAAAACAAGCCCATACCAGCCTTGAAGATACAAGCAAATTATAATGGCAGTTGATTCAGACCCTCATAACCTAAGCTTAATACTGCATCTCTTTTTCCTCAACAACAGTAAGGCTACATGGGGTGTTTCCTATGGCCAGTTAACTGTGAATAGTGTTCCAGCACCAACCAGCTATAGAATCTTACTCACAACAAACTTAAAATATAGTGATAAAGATAAATCCTCCAAGTGGGCAGAACTTTTAAGTGTGATGTTGAACTTCATGTAGAAGTAATGGCCTGAGATATAGGTCTACACTAACTCATGAGGCAGAGCTCAAAGAGCGGGCCAGGTGAACAGAGACTTTCAAAAAACAAAATTGGAAACTGGTGACAGAGATCTGGGAAGAAAACATATAGACGGACCACTTGTAAAAGGCACAGAATGTGAAGACCATTCTATTCTGTTGAATCCCATAAGAGGCTACCACTGAGGAAGGTTTCGATAATAAGTGCACATGAAGACTGTAAATATCATTTGGGGCATCTATCATCAGCCATCCCGGTGTCTGCTTAATGGCCCGTACACAAAGAAGTCAGATTAGTGGGGATGGAGACTATTCATGGGGGATTCCAAAGTGTTCTAACACAAACTTGGAGAGAGAGAGGAGAGGGGACCAGGCTATTTACTCCCTGGGCTCCCTCCTTGTTGGGGGGGGGCGGTGGCGGGTAACTTAGGCTGGCTATGACCCTAATGAAAGATCACTGCTCCACTGAACAGTGGCTTTCTGCACAAAACGAGTTCCCTCCAAGTTCCAGTAAACTTCTTCCTCCCCCTTCCCTTTGGACATAAGATTGCTAACAGTTCCACCATTTCAAGTTCCAAGTTTCCTGCACTTTCCCCTGTGGCTAACCCACACCTTGCCCCGAGTTTTGTAAACTGCCCATTTTCTATTTTGTCTCTTTCCTTGAAAATGTCATCTCTTCTGGAAAGGATGATTGATTCAAACTCATCTGCTCATTCCCCATACAGCAATCCCTGACACTGTATATACTATTAAATACATTTCAACAGGAAAACTTGCAAAAAGTATTAAACAGACACAAAGATATAAACAGTTCAGGGCACTATTCTGCTGCTGCCGCTGGTTAGTCACTTCAGTCATGTCAGACTCCGTGTGACCCTACAAACTGTAGCCCACCAGGCTCCTCTGTTCATGGAATTCTCCAGGCAAGAATCCTGGGGAGGGTTACTATGCCCTCCTCCAGGGGATCTTCCCAACCCAGGGATCGAACATGGGTCCCCCGCATTGCAGGCTGATCCTTTACCACTGAGCCAGCAGTGAAGCCCTAAAAGCAATATACAGTATAAAATTTCAATAGATTTTGTTTTTATAACTATATTTTCAAGGGATTTCAATGGACTTTATAGCTGATGGTTCCTTTATCCTTCCTCTAGCCCTAAAAAGTCAGTCTCAGCTCATGAAAACCAAAATCAAACTTCACATGAGAAAGGAGAAATTATTTTTATTCTTTAATGCCTATAACCAAATATAATTCAAATGTACTTAGTCTTTAGTCATTGGTTTCAGGAAAAAAAACTTCATAACCATTTTCAAAACTCTCCTTGCAATGAAAATAACCATTAACAAGAAAATAACAATTTCCAGAAACCTTGAAAATGGTTTCCTTTCCCTCTGCCTCTTCTGTGAAATTAGACTGAAGTTGTTTAGCTCCTTAGGAGTTGAAATAATAGTCTCTCATTTTCAGTTGGGGACCATATCACTTTACTATCCTACAAAAATAATTTAAAAGAAATCTGAGGGGTTTTCAAGAAATTATGCTCCTATTTTGCCAATGAAACTTAAAGTATATAGTAATTAAGTATTTACAGTTGTCCTAATGGACCACTTACGCCACTCTGAAAGGAAGCCTACTGCTTCTACAGACCAGGAGGGCATTAATGCTCTGATACATTCGGGAAGCAGAACACCATTTCTTATAAAAAGCCTGCATAATGTACTCCCCATCCCACGCAATCCTCATTATTACTGAGAAGTCTTAAAGGGACTCAGAAGGCACTAGGAAATTGGTTAGGTTTTCATGTAAGTTGGAGAAATTTGTTGCTGTGCTCTTGAAAAATGAGGTTCCCCAAAGGCAGGGATACCTACATTGCTCAGTATGAAGTCCTACAGAATAGTTCAGATGAGGAGACATGGGAAGGGTGGGATGTGGTAGGGGAACCGCCCCCATGCAGCAGCTGCCTGGGGTGTAATTACCATCTGACATGAATTACGTGCAATGAACTGAAATACAGAAGACCCCGCCCAGTGCACTACAAGTGATGGACTACCCAGGCCTGCAAAAGATGAGGGCGGGCTGTCTGATTTGCAGGAACTGGAAGCACGAGCTTCTTAGGGCAAGAAGCGCAGGGCAGTGATAAGAGGCCAGGGATGACAGGTGACAAGAAGGACAAGAGCAAGTGCCAGCTGCAGTCACTGCAGCAGCAGAAGCGGCGAGGGCCACAGCGGAGGTGTTAAGAAACAGGCAGTCTGCCCGCAGTGAGGAAAGTGAGCAACAAAGCATTGACCCTGTCCTCTGAGACGGCCACCAGCCCCTGGGCTCTATATATCTCAATAATTTAGTAAAACGGAGCATCTTCACTTAGTATGTGGAGAGTGAGGGGTGAGAATTACACAGTACACAGGACCTCCCTTCCTCTTAAAGATATAAATAGGATTCTCTGAGGATTCACTCACCAGTTAAAGAAAAGAAGAATTTTATTGATGTACAGTTGATTTACAATGTTGTGTTAATTTCCGCTGTATGGGAAAGTGACTCTGCCATACATACATTTATATTCTTTTTAAAAAACAAAGATGTGATTTTTTGGCTTTGTTTCCACTTTTTGTTTGTTTGCTTTTTGTTGTTGGGTTTTGTTGTTTTTATTTTTTATTTTCTGGCTGTGCCACTTGGGTTGTGGGATCAAACCCACACCCACTCCATTAAAAGCTCAGAATCTTAACCACTGGACCACTAGGGCAGTCCCATATACAATAGAAATTTCCTACTGAGGAACTGAGCATGAAAGACATAGGGTATACTGGGGGAGCACAGAAGAGTAATAATGATAATAGTAGTAGTGAAAGTGAAAGTCAGTCATGTCCAACTCTTTGCGACCCCATTGACTATACAGTCCATGGGATTCTCCAGGCCAGAATACTGGAGGGGATTGCCTTTTCCCTCTCCAGGGGATCTTCCCAACTCAGGGATCGAACACAGGCCTCGTGCACTGTACGTGGATTCTTTACCAGATGAGCCACCGGGGAAGCCCTAGAACACTGGAGTGGGCAGCCTATCCCTTCTGCAGCAGATCTTCCTGACCTGGTATCAAACTGGGGTCTCCTGCATTGCAGGCACATTCTTTACCAACTGAACTAGCAGGGAAGCCCAACAGTAGTAGTACAAGTCATTTAATCATCACAATAACCTTAAGAGGTTATTAGTCCCATTTTATAGGTGAGGAAAGTGAAGTATAAAGAGATTAAGTAATGCTCAGTCATACCTCTAGAAAAGAGTAGAGACAGTATTTAAACTTCTATGCCAAACAAGCTATGCCTTTGATCTCCAGGAAAGGTGGGGTTTTATTTCCTCTTATTCGTTCCTGCTCATCCAGTAGGTAGCACTAAAAGCATTCTGAACACTTGGTGTCTGAATAGATGAAGGTGAAGTAATAGTAAAAGTACATTTTTTCTCATGACAAATTCACAAACCTTTGTCATATGCAGCATCTATTGCAGTCCCTCCAAAGAGCAAACATGAGTGAGTGAGTGAGTGAAGTCGCTCAGTCGTGTCCGACTCTTTGCGACCCCGTGAACCGTAGCCCACCAGGCTCCTCCGTCCTTGGGATTCTCCAGGCAAGAATACTGGAGTGGGTTGCCATTTACTTCTCCAGGGGAACTTTCCAACCCAGGGATCGAACCCAGGTCTCCCGCATTGCAGGCAGACGCTTTAACCTCTGAGCCACATAATGGGCATTAATACAATGTGGAAAGGGTTTGCATAGAAAAATGTCCCTTAATCAATTCCCAACTGGTTCATTTACATTAAAAAAAAAAAAAACTCTGAAAGTGCAGAAGTGTTTTTGTTGTTCTTTGTTTTCTTACCAATTCTTTAACGTCGTGGAGCCAGATCAAAAGCTCCTGGCAGACAAAGATTTTGTCTGCATTTCAGCCCCAAATGTAACACAGCTGAGACTTCCCTGGTGGTCCAATGGCTAGGACTCTGCCCTTCCACTGTAGGGGGCCTGGATTCAATCCCTGGTCAAGGAACTAAGATAAGATCCCACATGCCTGTTGCACTGTGCATCCAAAAATTAACTGAATATACATATGGAGGTGTTCAATAAATTTTTAAAAAATAAATCAGGGGGAGAGGGGACTTGTTTTGCTCAACTGAATGGACTGACGGAATGCCAAAATCACACTTTAGTCAGCAGATGTCAGCACCTCTATAGCCATTCCAGTGACCACCAAAGGACTGAAGGCTTTAATCAGCAGCTATTCTGCATCTAATTCAAGGATAGTTACACGGTTTTAAGAAGATTGTTGGAGGAAAAGAGCCTGAAAATCATAGTAGCAACAAAAGCAACTAACACCCCTGAGCGCTTACCATTTGAAAGGTACTCTTCTAAATGCCTTGTGATGAGCCCCTCTAACATCCAATCACAGATGAAGTCATGTGGGTGGTAGAGGTAAGGCCAGGACCAAAATCCACCTCACTGGAGATGGAAAAGCCACTGAACCAAGATGATTTGACTCTTAAGCCCACGCAATAGAAGGCAGAAAAGGCTGTTCAGAAGGACTGAGTTTTTCCAGATAAGAAATTTTGAGTTCAGTAATTTATTGCTACAATAATGGGTTATTTTATTGCTATTGCCAGTTTCCATCCTGAAAGGTACCAGATTCAAGTACCCCTGGTTCTGAGTAGAATACACTAAGCTGATGTGCTGAGGTTTGCTAACACTTCAGACACACTTAAAATAATACCTCCAATCATTGAGGGGATAAAACACCATCCTCCAGCTTTCAAATCTACTCCATATAATCTGTTGTTTACAGACTGAAGTACAGACGGGAAGAAAGATACAGTTTTCTGACTGTCCCTTCCTGAATTTATTACATTTAGTAAAATGTAGATCTAGGTGCTTATTTGAGATGATCAATACTTATTTAAATAGAACACAGTAACACTTCTGACCTTCTTTCAATTCCTAAAACCAATCAAACTCTTTCCCACCCTGGAGATTTTGCACTTTCTGTTTCCACAGCCCTGACCTTCTTCTCCCTGATCTTTGCATACATAGCTGCTTCCTATAATCTGTATTTTAGCTTAAATATGTCCCTGACCACCCAAATTGGATATGCAGACATCATCACATCACCACATTTCAATTCCCTGCACAGCATCTGTAATCCTATAAGGTTAGGCTGTGTGCCCACAGAGTGCCAGAGATCAGAAACATTTGCTAATTTGCCACAATATCTCCAGGGTATGGAACAGAGATTGGCACTGGGCATGTGATCACAGGATACATGAGTGAATGGCAGAATGAAAAACTGAATCCCATCCTCCTGCCCATTAACACAGCCTCATTGATTTGCCCTATAGACGAGGATATCATTCAGAACATGAAACGTTACCCCCAAAGAAGGCTCATTTTAAGATTGCCTTTATTATTTTAAGATATAAGTTAAGTGACTGAAAGTTTGGTCAAAGTCACAAAAACTACAAAGAATCCAGAGAAATTTTCTGCAAAAATGACACCCTCCCAGTAAAGAATTTTTGCAATTTTACTTTCCAAATGTAAAACAATCTCTCGATTTGCTTGTTTTACAACCTAGAAAACTATTGATGATCCCTTACTTCAGTTTTTCTGATACGTATTTTATAACCTAATAATAAAAGTAGATGAACTAGAAAGCATCAAACCAGATGCATAGTTTACTAACACTTCAAAAGTAATCTTTACTGGTGCCTTCTGAGCTATTGAATTTTTTTTTCTTTAATCTGCCTTCACTGAGTTGTTGTAAAGGTTTAATAAAGTCATGCTCATTAAGCAACTTGATAGTCTTAAGTAGAAGAAGATTCAATAAAGATTTTTTTTTTTACTTTTAATGCTTTGATACTTGATGTCAGAAATAAAAAGCAAACAGAATAATTTTTAAAAGAAATGGGGTCATGTACACTCTGCTATATTAAAATGGAGAACCAACAAGGACCTACTGTATAGCACATGAAACTCTACTCAGTGTTGTGAGGGGATGGGAGTGAGGTTTGGGGGAGAATGGATACATGTATATGTATGTCTGAGTCTCTTCACTGTTCCCCTGACCACAACATTGTTAATCAGCGATGCCCCAATACAAAATAAAAAGTTTAAGGTTTGAAAAAAATACCAACTGAATAATCAAGTTTTAATATTAAAAAAAAGAAAGAAATGGAGGCTTACACATTAAGATCTCTCCTTTTGATTGATAAAAACTCAAACTTATAACAGATCTCGATATATTGGGCCACTGATCAACATAGCGAGCAAAGTTAGGAGACAGTCACAACTTAACAGAAATGAGTTATTAACCTAATTGCACTGAAATGCTCAAAAAGGGACTAAAATCCTCTATCTAAAAATCAAGTACACAGGAAAATCAAATTTCACTTCCCATCAATGATCTGACTGTAACCTGATGGTGTATTTATTAACAACAAATACTTAATTTGGTCTTCAGTTCAGTCATTCAGTCGTGTCCGATGCTTTGCGACCCCATGAATCGCAGCATGCCAGGCCTCCCTGTCCATCACCAACTCCCTGAGTTCACTCAGACTCACAGCCATCGAGTCAGTGATACCATCCAGCCATCTCATCCTCGGTCGTCCCCTTCTCCTCCTGCCCCCAATCCCTCCCAGCATCAGAGTCTTTTCCAATGAGTCAGCTCTTTGCATGAGGTGGCCAAAGTACTGGAGTTTCAGCTTTAGCATCATTCCTTCCAAAGAAATCCCAGGGCTGATCTCCTTCAGAATGGACTGGTTGGATCTCCTTGCAGTCCAGGGGACTCTCAAGAGTCTTCTCCAACACCACAGTTCAAAAGCATCAATTCTTCGGCACTCAGCCTTCTTCACAGTTCAACTCTCACATCCATACATGACCACAGGAAAAACCATGGCCTTGACTAGACGGACCTTTGTTGGCTAAACACCTTCAATTATTTTTATTCACTAAGATAATCAGTGAAGTATTGAGTGTTATAAAAGTGCTATGTGTGATCAGGACATTTGTCTCAGACATAATACTGGATAGGAAAAGATAAGCAGATAAATACCTAAAGGGATGTGTGTGTGTGTGTGTGTGTGTGTGCACGTGCGTGTGTGTAACAATCTGCTGATGTTCTGCTACGGACTGTGCCAGTATCAAACTCAAAAAACATCTTGGTAAGACCACAGTTCATTTGCAAGATACTTCAGCATTGTGATCTTTCTAATTTAAGATTCTTGTTTTTGAAATATACAGAATAAATATAACACGGAATAATAGAATATAGAATAAATTTTACCCCCCCAAGAGCTTCTACTCAGGACATGACTTTTACTTATTACCCTAAAACATCTCATGCTTTGGCAAATTTTCTATCATGCAATCCACTGAGTAAAACTTACTCACCAGGTCTTGATCCAGTATTCCCAAACTGCAAGATGTAGCATGTAAAGAATACAGCACCACATAAATATTTTTAAATGAGCAAACAGGAGATATAAAGAGGCCTATTTTGGCAAGTTCAGTGCTTATGATATGGACATCTTTTATAACTCAACCTTAAAAAATTTTGAAAAAGCTGATATTAAAGACACACCAGCAACAGAATATATATTTACATTTTTTCCATTGCTTATGCTGCCTTGCATAATAAAATTAAGCAAGGACATAATAAAACTAAGCAACTCTTTCTGATGCCCAGAATAATTTACTTGAACCTCTTATTTTTTTTTCTCATTTTTCAAAAGAAAAATGTATTGGCATTCATTCTCAATTTTTTAATCAATCAGCGTCCACGACAAAGCAACACAGCAATTCTTCATTATATTAATGGGAGAAAAATTAACTTGACATCAAGCCTAATTGAGTAAAACCTCACTAATTCTTCTAAATAAGGATAAGTCCTGCTTGATTAGTGAAAGCAATTTAGTATAGAACATGTTTAGGTAAGTACACTTTTATTGCTTCCAAGAATTCACACCAACAAACAAAATCCACAGCCGAGGATTGCTCAAAATCCAGCATGAGGTGTGACAGAAGGCCTTCAGAAAACCCACCATGTTATATGGTAAGATTAATGTGGCATCTCAGTCCCATAACAACTTGGTGTTTCTTTAGAGAACTTGAAAACTTCAGGTGCATCTTCCTAACAAATTATTTTGAAAGCAATTTTGATAGAGGATACCCAAAGTACTCTATGGGGAAGGGAATGACTATCCACTCCAGTATTCATGCCTGGAGAATTCCATGGACTGTATGTCAGTCCATGGGGTCACAAAGAGTCGGACACAACTGAGCGACTTTCACATTCACCTTCAAGTACTCTCCAACCCAGTCTAAAAGGAAAATAGAACAAATCATAAGTTATTAGTTATGATATATAAGTAGAATCGAAATTACTGAGGGTTCACTCTGCCGGCAATCCTCAAGTTGTACTGCAGAAGTTCACTTGTAAGTTCATTGTTAGAAACCAGAACTGACTAGAGCAATGTTCCCATTAGGAAGGGCATGTCGTGCATGTATACAGAAGGAACAGGAGGTTACAGATTAAGACCCCAGGAGGGGATCTCATCATAACTTTGCCATTTATTATCTGTGTGAGTTATTTAACTGAGTCTTAATTAAATCTGTAAACAGACTTAACACCTTTCACAAGACTGTTGTAGAGATTAAACATAATAGCTGTTAAGGTACCTACTACAGCACTCCCTACTTTCCCCCTGGGCATTTACTTTCTTTAGCAAGTATTCTCAATCATTACTCTGTGCTAGGGCAATGCAAACAAAGACATTATCAAGCAGAGTACGATATCCTGAAGACCTATGAGACGTCTTCTATTCACACCTGGAAACCTAGCACCGATGCATCTCACGCCAGCCCCGGGCTGTTTCCTTCTGTATTCCTCTGCAGTGTCGCTGAGGACAGAATTGCCTACTGAGTGGGACTTTGTGTACCAAAGTCCCTTCTAATGTACCTGGACCCTGAGAAGTTTGCTCTAAAGGGAAAACAAATAACCTCTGAGTTCAACTGCCTTCATATCCTTTATTCATATTTGCTATTTGGTTTTGTTTTCTGCAAACGTCCATGAAAACCTTGTTCTCAACTATTCTGGAAACCTTCATAAACATAACTCTTGACTGTAAATTGTTCCTATACTAAAGCAACCCATCAATTCTGAACCTTCACAATGTACCCCACCATAACTTCACAGAAAACCCATGGCATAAAATGTTTTCCTCCTTCCAGCTGATTTGTGCTTATACACCTGACCAGAGCCCACAACTTTATGCCAGCTCTCCTACTCGAAATCAAAAGTTGCCCAATTATTCTGCGATTGAAATAGAGAACTTTGTGGCTTTGAGGCCACACACAAAGTTGGCTGCTGTTGCTCCCACTTCATCCCCACACCTTCTCAGCAAGATGGTGATGCTCAGTAGTATGCTAGTGGTAGTAATAAAATGTTACTTCACAGCTACGTTTATTCATTACTTTTTAAATATTTGATTTAGTTCTCATAATCTTATTGGGAGAGATTGGCCAATTTAAAGATGAAAAGAAAATTAGAAAAGTACAGTAATCTGATTAGTTGTGAGTCAAAATTTCAACTCAGATTTATCTGGCTCAAGTTCTTTTTTTAAAAAAGTTTTTATGGAAATATAGTTGATTTACAGTGATGTGTTCATTTTAGGTATATAGCAAAGTAATTCAGCTATATATTATATAGATATAGGTATTCTTTTTCAGAATCTTTTCCACTATAGGTTATTATAAGATATTGAATATGGTCCTCCATGCTATATAGTAGGTCCCTGCTGTCTATGTATTTTATATATAGTAGTGTATATCTGTCAACCCCAAACTCCCAATTTATCCCTCTCCTTTGGCAACCATAAATTTGTTTTCTACATCTCTGAGTCTATTTCTGCTTTGTAAATAAGTTCATTTACGTCATTTTTTTAGATTTCACATAAAAGTGCTATTAAACGCTATTTGTCTTTCTCTTTCTGACTTACTTCCCTTGTATGATCATCCAGGCTCATCCATGCTGCTGCACATGGCACTATTTTGGCTCAAGTTCTTTTGGCAAAGCAAAGTTGCTCTAATTTTCATGTTACTAATCAATGATACCTAGTGAATAATACTGTAGAGTTCATAAATGACACCATTTTTGCCAGAAAATATTATCTACTCATTTAGTCTTTCACTGCACTTTAAGACTGCTCAATTTTAGAAGAAGAAAAAAATTAACTAAGTATAGATTATCCATACTTTATAGTACAGAAAAAGAAAGTAATTCCAATAAAATTCAACATTGAGAAAAATACTTAGTAAATTCTGAATATGAGAGAACTTTCTTGATCTAATTAATGGTATCTATTAAAAGAAAAAACCCAGAGCCAGCTACCTTCCAAACTTAAAAGTGTGCCCATCAAAGTCAGAAACAAGACAAAACACCAGCTATCACTACTTCTACTCAATAGTATCCTGTGAATCCTTGCCAATGTAACAAGCAAAAGAGTTCTAACAATTATAAAGAAAAAAACTTGCTTCTTTACTCATTGACATCTACATAGGAAATCCAAAAGAGCAAACAAATAAAACACAAAGAATTATAGAAGACTTCAGCAATACTGCAGTATTAAAATCAATACACTGAATTCAATTTACTTCTACATAATAATTAGAAAATAGAGTAGGAAACGATACCATTTATAATGCTCACGGAGCTACAAAGCAATTAGGAATAAATCTAACAGAACACTTTAAAGACATTTCTACAGAAAATTACAAAACAAAGAAAACCTAAAATCTCACAGAAATGTTAGCTGTCCCTCAGCTTATCTCTAAGTCCAATGCAATGTCAATAAAAATCCCCAAAATGATATTGACATGAAAGAACAAAAATAATTTTCTGAAACAACAAGGTAAACAGTCTTGTCTTAGGACACTCAATGTTCACTATAAATTATAATAATTAATGCATTGAGATAATAAGGTTAAAATTTATTAATAAACAAATGAAAGACAAATCAAAGTCTAGATATAAGCACATTGATATACAGAAACTTAACATATGGCCGCAATAAGATGTGCTATTCAATAATAGAAGCTAGATTAACTGCTTATCTCTACAGAAAGAGAAAAACTGGGTCCTTTACTTATACACAAAAATAAATTCCACATGGAATATTAAACTTTAACCTTTTTGAAAAAAAATACAGAATATCTTCTTTACTTTGGCAAAGGGAACCTGTTTTAAACAAAATACAGAAAGTAAAAATCTTGAATGAAAGTATTGATATACTTTACTACATTAAAGTTAAAACTTGAAAAAATTCAATTTAAATGACAGGAAAAGAGAAGTCACAGACTTTGAGAATATATTTGTAATCCATTTAATCAATGAAGATTAGCATCCAGAATCTATACAAAACTCCTCCAAAGGACAAAGACTATCCTTGACTAAACTTTAGCCAGGATCCTCTGAGCCCAGTTCTCAACTAGACCTCACTCTTGGGCTTCTTTGCCCCTGTGTACAGAGTCCACTGTAGCAGGGATCATGCTAAGTCAGTTTAGTAAGAATCCCTCTGTTCCTGATATCTGATCATCTTGGTCTGCCTTTAGCAAGATTCTGTCAAATTGGTTTAACAAGGATCCTTCCTGAAACTCTCCAGTGGTCCAATGATTAAAACTCTGTGCTTCCACTATAGGGCACAGGGGCTCCATCTCTGGTCAGGGAAGTTCTTCCTGCAGCTCAGTGCAGCCAAAAAGAAAAAAGGATCCCTCCAGCTCTTAATGTCTCCACTTAGTAATTCTCTATCCACTGACTGCCTCACTCTGCTTGTTAGACATAAATCTTCAGCTGTCTCTGTTATATTCCAAGTTGAGCTCCACCTCTCTACTCTATAGCAGTAGAGTTGACCCCTACTTCTATAATCTTAAAGCATTCCTTGCCATTTTAACAAGTCTGAGAATAATTTTTCTACAATACAAATCTGTAAGAAAAGATGATAAGCAACTCAACTAAAAATGTGTGAGACAGATGAACAGGAAACACAAAAGGAAACTTATGACCAATAAGCATATAAAGAGATGCTCAACTTCGCTAGTGATCAGAAATAAGCAAAGGCCAATCACAGAAAGACACCATTACAAACTCATTAAATAAGCAACAGGTATTTTTTTAAAGTCTGAAATGTCCAACAATCAATAAAGAAAGCAATTCTCCAATTGTGGAGAAAATGTGAATTCTCCTCTGCTGCTGATGAGAGTGTAAATAAATATAACAGTCTGGAGAATGATTTGTTGTTATTCAATAAAATTACATATGGACATACCCGATGACCCATTTCTTACAAGTCCAGCTATGTACCCCAACCTTTCTCACAGAAGTTCTATGAGAAAAGCCCTAGTACCTTAAGGCATCCATAGTATATAGTAAATTATTTTGTTTGCTGTACACTTTTCCATATATATATATATATATATATATGTTTTGCCTCTTGATGAAAGTGAAAGAGGAGAGTGAAAAAGTTGGCTTAAAGCTCAATATTCAGAAAACGAAGATCATGGCATCTGGTCCCATCACTTCATGGGAAATAGATGGGGAAACAGTGGAAACAGCATCAGACTTTTTT
>SJYX01015098.1:376301-414602 GCA_006410675.1 Oreotragus oreotragus | reverse complement strand
AAGCACATTGATATACAGAAACTTAACATATGGCCGCAATAAGATGTGCTATTCAATAATAGAAGCTAGATTAACTGCTTATCTCTACAGAAAGAGAAAAACTGGGTCCTTTACTTATACACAAAAATAAATTCCACATGGAATATTAAACTTTAACCTTTTTGAAAAAAAAAATACAGAATATCTTCTTTACTTTGGCAAAGGGAACCTGTTTTAAACAAAATACAGAAAGTAAAAATCTTGAATGAAAGTATTGATATACTTTACTACATTAAAGTTAAAACTTGAAAAAATTCAATTTAAATGACAGGAAAAGAGAAGTCACAGACTTTGAGAATATATTTGTAATCCATTTAATCAATGAAGATTAGCATCCAGAATCTATACAAAACTCCTCCAAAGGACAAAGACTATCCTTGACTAAACTTTAGCCAGGATCCTCTGAGCCCAGTTCTCAACTAGACCTCACTCTTGGGCTTCTTTGCCCCTGTGTACAGAGTCCACTGTAGCAGGGATCATGCTAAGTCAGTTTAGTAAGAATCCCTCTGTTCCTGATATCTGATCATCTTGGTCTGCCTTTAGCAAGATTCTGTCAAATTGGTTTAACAAGGATCCTTCCTGAAACTCTCCAGTGGTCCAATGATTAAAACTCTGTGCTTCCACTATAGGGCACAGGGGCTCCATCTCTGGTCAGGGAAGTTCTTCCTGCAGCTCAGTGCAGCCAAAAAGAAAAAAGGATCCCTCCAACTCTTAATGTCTCCACTTAGTAATTCTCTATCCACTGACTGCCTCACTCTGCTTGTTAGACATAAATCTTCAGCTGTCTCTGTTATATTCCAAGTTGAGCTCCACCTCTCTACTCTATAGCAGTAGAGTTGACCCCTACTTCTATAATCTTAAAGCATTCCCTGCCATTTTAACAAGTCTGAGAATAATTTTTCTACAATACAAATCTGTAAGAAAAGATGATAAGCAACTCAACTAAAAATGTGTGAGACAGATGAACAGGAAACACAAAAGGAAACTTATGACCAATAAGCATATAAAGAGATGCTCAACTTCGCTAGTGATCAGAAATAAGCAAAGGCCAATCACAGAAAGACACCATTACAAACTCATTAAATAAGCAACAGGTATTTTTTTAAAGTCTGAAATGTCCAACAATCAATAAAGAAAGCAATTCTCCAATTGTGGAGAAAATGTGAATTCTCCTCTGCTGCTGATGAGAGTGTAAATAAATATAACAGTCTGGAGAATGATTTGTTGTTATTCAATAAAATTACATATGGACATACCCGATGACCCATTTCTTACAAGTCCAGCTATGTACCCCAACCTTTCTCACAGAAGTTCTATGAGAAAAGCCCTAGTACCTTAAGGCATCCATAGTATATAGTAAATTATTTTGTTTGCTGTACACTTTTCCATATATATATATATATATATATATGTTTTGCCTCTTGATGAAAGTGAAAGAGGAGAGTGAAAAAGTTGGCTTAAAGCTCAATATTCAGAAAACGAAGATCATGGCATCTGGTCCCATCACTTCATGGGAAATAGATGGGGAAACAGTGGAAACAGCATCAGACTTTTTTGGGGGGGCTCCAAAATCACTGCACATGGTGACTGCAGCCATGAAATTAAAAGACGCTTACTCCTTGGAAGAAAAGTTATGACCAACCTGGATAGCATATTCAAGAGCAAAGACATTACTTTGCCAACAAAGGTCCGTCTAGCCAAGGCTATGGTTTTTCCTGTGGTCATGTATGGATGCGAGAGTTGGACTGTGAAGAAGGCTGAGCGCTGAAGAATTGATGCTTTTGAACTGTGGTGTTGGAAAAGACTCTTGAGAGTCCCTTGGACTGTAAGGAGATCCAACCAGTCCATTCTGAAGGAGATCAGCCCTGGGATTTCTTTGGAAGGAAAGATGCTGAAGGTGAAACTCCAGTACTTTGGCCACCTCATGCGAAGTGTTGACTCATTGGAAAAGACTGATGCTGGGAGGGATTGGGGGCAGGAGGAAAAGGGGACGACAGAGGATGAGATGGCTGGATGGCATCACGGACTCGATGGACGTGAGTCTGAGTGAACTCCGGGAGTTGGTGATGGACTAGGAGGCCTGGCGTGCCGCGATTCATGGGGTCGCAAAGAGTCGGACACGACTGAGTGACTGAACTGAACTGTTTTGCCTCAATAAAAATATTTTCATTTAGAGAAAATTGAATCATCTTTCCTCCTCCCCTCCTTCCTCCATCGTTCTTTCTGACTGTTTCATTTCTGTTAATCACACTCTAATTTTTCCCTGAAGCACAGGCTTATGCACTCACTTCTGATCTTTCAACCTCAGGAGACCAACTCTTGCGAAGACAGACCAACGCTAACCAGAACTCTTATCAAACGTCTTTCCTTCCTTCCCACCAACATCAAACACATCTTCTGTTTCCTCTTTTGCTCTGCACTTTATAAATCGAACTGGAAACCAAGCAATTTTTGGCATCTTATCCTGATTACTCACAAAAGGTTTCTGTCCACTCTGAGGATTACTCACTCATTTCAGTGAGTTTTTAAAGATTCTTTGGCAAAAAGTATATGGGATAGAAATTAGGATTTCTCTGGCAATTTCTAGGGCAGTTGAGAAGTCTTCTCTGGAAATGTCTTATTTTTTAATGTCTTTTCTTTCTTTTCCTTTTTTTAGATTAAAAAAATATTAACTATTCTGTAATATGAATTGTTCAACAGAAATTAAATTGTGTGTGTCTATTTACAGAGGCAAAAGAAAGCCTAAAAGTCTATAAGTTATACCCAGAAATCAAAACATTTTAATTATGTTTGCATGGACCTGAAAGTACATACAAATGGATTAACATTAAAAACTCTGCAAAAATATTAACCATTAATACATAAATGTCTATCAGATGATTAGCTAGAACATTCCCTTTTTATTTGACTATAATAGCAGTCCCTGACTGAGACCCTTGAGCAACTGCTTGTCCTTTGAACAGATTGCACAGTGTGGATTTGGGTATATTGGGGCTTCCCTGGTGGCTCAGGTAGTAAAGAATCTGCCTGCAATGTGGGAGACCCAGGTTCTATCCCTGGGTTAGGAAGATCCTATGGAGATGGGAATAGCACCCACTCCAGTATTCCTGCCTGGAGAATCCCATGGACACAAGAGCCTGGCAGGCTATAGTTCATGGGGTTGCAGAGTCCCATACAACTGAGCGAATAATACTTTCACTCTGGGTACATTTCAAGACACTTTCATGTACATTATTATTTGATTCTCCCAGATGGCCTCGGAGTTGGTAGTACCAACTCATTCTTTATGAATTCTCTGTGTCAATGGTGATGCTATCTCTCCCTGTGTAAAAACTTGGATGTCTTAGCTGGCCAAATGACTGGCTAATTTAAGGAACAACAGATAACCCTAAGGCCCTCCCCACACTGGATATCAACTAAAATGCTTCTGCCAAATTTTTTTTATCTGAGACATTGTTTTATCTGAAAAGCAAGAATGGTCCTTCATGGATAGTTTCCCTTTCTGGAAAGTTGCTTCGATTGACATTTCAAACCTCTCTATTTTAGCTCTGATTTAGCTTAGATTCTATGTACTACCTCTAATCTTGTGACTTTATTCACTGGCACTCTAACTCATCTTTTGAATGACTAACTTTACATTTTATATCACTAAATTTTTCATCTTTAGAATTTGTCTGTATAAATGTCTGTATCAGATTTAAAAAGTTAACAGCACTTAACTTCAACTCAATTCAACCTTTAAAGATTTTATGCACCCCAACTATTTCAATAACATGACAACCAAGTCTCTTCCCTATGTAATTAAGGTGCCACTTTAATGTCCTTTCAAATGAACTGAATGTGTCAGAGTATGACAGATACAACTGGACAAATGAGTGTATAGCTGAACAACTCTGAAAGAATATGCAGTGCAAAAACTGGTAATATGATTCAAGTGGCATGTTATGTTGCACTTTAAAGTTTTATTCCAGTGAATGAATAAATAAACCTGAATGTTTCAAGTTCTCTTAGTCTATCAGACAGAAATCAACAGCATATATTCAGAAAGCTGTCATTCTTACCAAAAAGCCTTCAAGTTTTAAAAGTCAAACTTTAATTTCCAGGAAAGTCACTCAAATTTTTAAAACAGTAAATAATCAAGATGACAAAGCATGGAGTTTTATATTTTTTACCTTCTCTATCCCACTAAAAAAAACTACAGACAGATTCAAAAGCCTTCATAGCTTAGTATAAGAAGCCCTCTTCTAAACGATGATCTGTAAATATTAATAATTATGCACATAGATTCAAAATTTAACCCCAGAGGAATGTAAATTGAAGTGAAAAGATTTAATAAGATCATTATGATTAAAAAGTAAGGAAAGAGAAGAAAAAAACTTGGTGAATGAAAGAGAGAGGGAAATATATACTGATTGAGTATGTGTAACATCAGACACATTGTTATATAGTTGGCCCACTATCAATAATTTTCACAAAAACTTATCAAGAATTTTGCTCCTCATTTAACAGATGAGTTAACACAGACTCAGAGATGTTAACTAACTTTCCCCAAATCACACAAGACTGGCCTCATGCAACTCCCAAGCCCTTGCTTCCTCCCCCCAGTTGTCCTGCAGAGAATAGGAGATTCTGAGAAAACATCAAGAAAGTAGTAGCTAAAATGGGACAAGAAGAAAAGTATCATGTCACAGAAACCATTTAATAAGTAATTCCAAGAGGAAGGAAATATTAATAAGTTCCTGTGAAAAATCTGCCTTTATATTCCTAACATTTAGCCAATAAAGGGTACTCAAATGCATGCTGAACTATAGGAATGCTTCAGAGAGGATATGAATGAATGTGAAGAATATAGTCTGCTGCCTAGGAAAATCGCTTGTATCATTCCAGAGAGAAATTTCAGAGATTTCAGAGTAAATTTTTAAATTATACACAAATTACTTGAGGGGGCTTCCCAGGGGGCTAAGGGGTAAAGAATCCACCTGCCAAGCAGGAGATGTGAACTATAGGAATGCTTCAGAGAGGATATGAATGAATGTGAAGAATATAGTCTGCTGCCTAGGAAAATCGCTTGTATCATTCCAGAGAGAAATTTCAGAGATTTCAGAGTAAATTTTTAAATTGTACACAAATACTTGAGGGGCCTTCCCAGGTGGCTAAGGGGTAAAGAATCCACCTGCCAAGCAGGAGATGGAGATTCGATCCCCAGGTTGGGAAGATCCCTTGGAGAAAGGAATGCAACCCACTGCAGTATTCTTACCTGGAGAATTCCATAGACAGAGGAGCCTGGCGGCTATAGTCCATGAAGTCGCAGAGTCAGACATGACTGAGCAACTTAGCATGCACACAGCCTTAAAAAGGAGAAAGGATACAAGTTCTNGATCCCTTGGAGAAAGGAATGCAACCCACTGCAGTATTCTTACCTGGAGAATTCCATGGACAGAGGAGCCTGGCGGCTATAGTCCATGAAGTTGCAGAGTCAGACATGACTGAGCAACTTAGCATGCACACAGCCTTAAAAAGGAGAAAGGATACAAGTTCTGACACAAAAAGAAAGGTGGAGAGTGTATGAGGATATGGATGAGGACACAGAGCCAGGAAGTAATAGATGAAGTGAGACAGCAAAGTTCACAGAGTTTCCAAATAATCTTCACAGTCTGATCATTAAAGGAAGAAAAGTTTGGGTTGAGAATTCTGTGAAGTAATGAAAACTTTTTGCAATAGTTATTTATGAAAATGTGAGAAAGCATTCCCTAAAGATGAATGAAAGCAAGTTAGTATTAGTCAACCATGGGCTACACTCAGAGTGGATTCAGGTACAAATTTTCATGACTTTGAAAAGACACTGTCTAGCTAGCACCTAATAAAAGTCTGCAAGGAGCAAGGAAGCATGGAGATGGATCCAATGAGGAAACTAAAGCCACAAACAACCAAGGTGAGCTCAGAATTCCTCCTAACCGTTGTTTAAGGACATCATTTGCATCTAATTCAATCAACTCTTTTGTAAGAACCTGTCAATCAAGACCAAAGAGAACCACTTCTTACATAATTTAATACATGTATCATTTTCAATTTTAACTAACTGCTAGTATAACCCCATAAAAGAAAATAACTGATTTCTGTTTTTAATGATGCTCAAAAGTATATGATATAGTAAACAGGTCTTTGGTGCAGTATGGCAAACTAGACACACATATTTTTCTCTGCTGCTGCTGCCGCTGCTAAGTCGCTTCAGTCGTGTCCAACTCTGTGCAGCCCCAGAGACGGCAGCCCACGAGGTTCTGGCATCCCTGGGATTCTCCAGGCAAGAACACTGGAGTGGGCTGCCATTTCCTTCTCCAATGCATGAAAGTNCGCTGCTAAGTCGCTTCAGTCGTGTCCAACTCTGTGCAGCCCCAGAGACGGCAGCCCACGAGGTTCTGGCATCCCTGGGATTCTCCAGGCAAGAACACTGGAGTGGGCTGCCATTTCCTTCTCCAATGCATGAAAGTGAAAAGTGAAAATGAAGTCACTCAGTCATGTCCGACTCCTAGCGACCCCATGGGCTGCAGCCTACCAGGCTCCTCCGTCCACGCGATTTGCCAGGCAAAAGTACTGGAGTGGATTGCTATTGCCTTCTCCAATAGTCCCTCTTAAAATTTCCTAAAATTAAAGACTAAAAAAAGACATAAAGTCACAAGGAATGAAAGAATGGAAGATGAGAGCACAGAGATATTTATTCTGGAGGATGAAAAAGAGGAGGACAAGTTCTGACTCTACAGAGGAGAAAAGTCGAAAGAAACAAAGTGAGACAGGGCCCCAAACCTCAGAAGCACTGGGGAACAGAAGCACCAAGCAAGCACCTCCGAAGGCGGCAGAGGAAGGATGGAACTAAAAACAAGGGGGAGACTGGGACTGACATATATACAGTATTGCTGCTATGCATAAAATAGATAATAAGAACTGACTTTATAACACACGGAACTCTACTCAAAGCTCTGTGGTGACCTAAACGGGAAGGAAATCCAAAAAAAAAAAAAAAAGAGGGTATATAAGTAAAGATATAGATTCACTTTGCTGCACAGCAGAAACACAACATTGTAAAGCAACTATACTCCAATAAAAATTCATTTTTAGAAAAGGAATTCGTTGCTAGTTTATTTAGGGAGTAATTAAAACATCAGATGACTGCTCCCAAGTCAATTCAGCAAGGAAACCACTTCCAATGAAGACTAGAGATTTACCCTCTGGGAAAACTGAACCAGGAAAGCCCTCAATTCTAGGACACAAAGCAAACTGAAGGCTGGAGTGAAGTATGGGACTGAATCAAGGGGATCAGGTCAGACACTCACAGGGTCCCAGCCCCCTTTCCTCACCCACCCTCCTTCCCAATATTCCTGGTCAGCCAGGAATAGACACCATCCTTCCACCTCCAGCTAAGAACAGAGAAACGCCCCCCACACTCGAGGAAAAAGAGCAGTAAGCAAGCCCCACACATACAAACAGAGCTTCTGATTTTTGTACTTAAAAAAGGACGCCTTCCACTTTTGTGTAAAATATTTCTGTATACTACAGAATATTTCAGTTATGTTATGGAAGGGCAGAAAGTGTGTCTGTTCTGTCCCATTGATGTATCTCAGTACTCAGAATAAGGCCAAGTATATATTAATAAATACTTGAATGAATGAACTATATTTAAAATCTGTTGGATTTTCATGGAGACCCAAGCACCTCAAAAATGTTTTATTTGTAGAGTATCACGTCCTATCCCTCACTGACAAAGTCCCTAACATCACCACACTTTGCAGCTAAATTCTACTTCATTACACTTCAATTTTCAACATAAAATTCACAATAGTCAACTTTTTTAAATGGTTGATATTAATTTTTCTTCTGTGGGAAGAATAATGGCTTCTAGCATTTATATTTAATAGCATCTCCTATTTAATAGCATCCCCTCTTAAATGAAAGCACAGGAGGTTTCATTTAGAAGAGTGATTACAGACCACTGGAGGAATGAACTAGGTGGGCCCCCTAGTGGCTTGAAAAGCTAACACTCCCCAGAGTACCTGACATGCTTGAGCAATCTGGTAAGCACAGTCCTTCCAAAGCTGTAGATGCAGGGGGAAAAGACCCACCCGGCTGCAAAGATAGCAGCAGTGACCTCTTCCCACGTTTGTGCAGTAGTCAGAGAGAGGAACAGAGCACGTGTCAGGGAGTGAGATGGGACATGGTACTTAGGGGCAGTAACTGAACAACGAGAAATGGCATCCTGTGCTCCTATTCTTCCCTCATAACTGCCTCCTTATTATGTCGCTGTAGTTCCCCCAAAACACAAATGCTCCTACCCACCCACAGCAGCACAGACACACCACACATGCCACAGAGCTAACATTTGCTGAGACTGAAGCAAGGGTACTAAGGAAGTTTCACACCATTTGTCTAAATATTTAAAAGTTATTATCAAGCTAACAAACTGTTAAATATCTTCTACCCTCCAACTGTGATAAATAGTCTCCATGGCAACAAAATTTTAAAAAATACGTGTAAAGCTATAGTTTTCATATGAGTGAAGATAGAAAAAATAGCAAAGGCAACCAAACTTAAACCTGAGAGTATTTCTGAGTATTCTGTGATGAATCAAAATTGTCCAGATGAGTCAATACTCTGTTGGAATATCCCTAAGTCATGCATTTTAATTATTCTTTAACATTTCGTTTGCTCTTCCTATATTCCATAAAAAACAAGAATCATGTCGTTATAATCCAGATTGTTACATAATCTGTGTTCTTTGGATAACAAATGTCAAATTAAACTATTTTTCTTAACTCGTGCTTATCTTCAATTTGGAAAAACTTCACTCCATCAAAATCATAAAAACAGGAACTATCAGCAAAATTCTTGGCACAATACTTGGACATCGAAATGAACGATGAATTTTACATGCCATGTTAAATCATTGAGGGGGGGTCACCTACGTTAAATATATTATCATATAAAAGATTAGAAAATAGCCTAACTTTATTATCAAAATAAGTATGGCTCATTTATCTTTATCTGTTGTCTCTTAAAGCAATTTCTGAACCCTGATACTATTTTTAAATTTCTCTTCTTTCCATTTTTTTAATCCAATGTGAAGAGAAAACTGAAAATAACAGTATGCAGCTCAATTTGTTTGAATCTCTCTTCACTAGAGTTTATACCTACAACCAAAACAGCCAAAAAATAGTCCCCAGAGGAAATGAGCATAGGACTTTTTATGTGGCTCATGTCAAGACCTGGCTCATAGCAGTCATCCTGGCATGTACCTTCTCTGCTTGACGTGCACTTTTCATTTCTAGAAGTAGATTTCCAGACACCAAATTTATTCTGCTCTCTCTCGAGACTGGTAGCTTGCCCAGGTTGACAAGCCCACAGTTGTTTCTGTTCCGTGTATTCACAGAACTGAGCCACTGGTCTCCAGAATTGATGTTGGGAAACTTGGCGCCATTCAGCTTCCAGCTCCCTTGTATGGGACCAATCTGGTTCTTATCAAAGCTTTTGGAACATTCTTTTCCCAGATATTTGCATAGCTGTTTCTTCTTTCTCATTATCCAATTCTCTGCTGACCTCTTAAGGGACTGTTCCTGATCAAAGAAGCCTCCACATGCCACCCTCACATCACCCATGATTTTCATCAAACCTATGAAAATTTGATGAAAACTATTTTATTTTCATCAAAATAGCTAGTGCCACCTGATAGTTTCTTTTATTTATTATGGCAGTGCTGGATTGTTGTTGCTGGGCGTGGGCTTTCTCTAGTTGCAGCAAGCAGCAGCTAGTCTCAGCTGCTGGGCTCGGGCTTTTCACGGAGGCGGCGTCTCTTGCTGCAGAGCATTGGCTCTGGAGTGTGTGAGCTTCAGCAGTTGAGGCTCATGAGCTTTTAGAACACGGGCTCAGTAGTTGTGGCTCAGGGGCTTAGTTGCTCCCCAGCATGTGGGATCTTCTACCAGGGATCAAACGCAGGTCTCCTGCGTTGGCAGGAGGATTCTTAACCATTGCACCACCAGGGAAGTCCCCCTGATATCTTCTTGTTTATTCCTTTCTATATTGTCTCTTTCTGCTGAATATAAGTTTCACAAGAATTTGTTCTAAATCCCCAGTGCCTAGGATAGTGAGCAGGTACTCAATCAGTATTTATTGGATAGTGATAGTGAAGTCGCTCAGTCGTGTCTGACTTTTTGTGACCCCATGGACTGTAGCCTGCCAGGCTCCTCCTTCCATGGGATTCTCCAGGCAAGAGTACTGGAGTGGGGTGCCATTGCCTTCTCCAAAATAAGTACTGCTGCTGCTGCTGCTAAGTCATTTCAGTCATGTCCGACTCCGTGCGACCCCAGAGACGGCAGCCCACCAGGCTCCCCCGTCCCTGGGATTCTCCAGGCAAGAACACTGGAGTGAGTTGCCATTTCCTTCTCCAATTCATTGGATAAATGAATGAAAGCCTATATATTAGCACTGGCACCAGAGGAAGAAAAAGTATGGACTTTTGATTGGTATTTCTAAGTTATGTAAAATAGGATTATGTCTAGGACCATATCTGTCACAATGCTTGTACTGACCATTATGAATTATAAACTAGGAGCCCTAGGACTTTAAAACTAAAGTAAAACTTTTGAGCAGTTCAATTTTATCTGCCCTCAGAAAGCAGTGACCTTGGGCCAAATTACCTTCTTCCTCCTACAAAAATTAATATTTATTCAGAGTTAATGTTATTATCTTGATTCTAGTAGAGCAGTGACAAGATGAAGGTAATCCAGCAAGGCATATAAGAGTGCAAGCTTCAGCATCAGATGGCCTCAGTTCTGATAGAAGCTTCATCATTAGGAGCTATGTGTCCTTGGGTTTATTTAACGTCTCTAAGCCACAGTCTCCTAACTATAAGAGTGCTTGTCTCCTGGGCTGTTATGAGGTCATTTATCTAAAGTCCTAGGCATAGTCCTTGAACATTTAGTAAACGTTAGCTTAAATTATTATAGGAAATTATCTACTTGAATATTTACATATTCTTTGCAAAGTCTTGCCTGAAAGCATCATTCATTAAGTTGCATGAAATAATTTCCTCTCTTAGCTTAGTGTTCACACAGAACTGCCTCTTGAAACACACTTGAGATTTTCCTTAATCAGGTGGGAAAAAGTATAAGACCAATCATGCTTTCTTTCCAGAAGGAAATTCAGGTCATCTGCACTAATAAAACCTCTTCCAAATATCTTTTCTCCTGCCTATTTTTCTCAGCTGACTTTCTTTTGATTGTATTTTTAATTGTCTTTTTAATATTGTGTTTAACTTTGTAGCTTATGGATCTGCCATTTATGGACTGAGAGACCCTGGAGAGGTTATTTAGCATCTAATGCTCTACTTTCTTAATTTGTCAAATGAAATAGATACCGATGACACTAGCATCCCAGTCTCCTTTTATAATAACCTCTTGGCTGCTGCATCCATACTCCCTTGGGGTCATACAAAGGGCCCAGTCCTCTAAGCACTGAGATGAGTCAAAAAGTGAACATTAATTCAAGATGGACCAAGGAGACACCTGCCAGAAATTTCGTATTTAGGACTGAAAGAGGCAGGTCAATTCCATCCAGTAGCTGAAATTATGAAACGTAAATCTCAGGAGTTGCTAGTGGCTATGTTTCCCATTTATGAAGGAGCTGGTCCACCACGAAAGAGAAGAATGACTCTAAGGCGCGAGGAGAAGGAGAGGGAGTCCTAATGGTTCTAATGGTTCCAGGGCTGTAGCTTGGCTGTCCCTTTAGACAGCCCACTATCTTCCCAATAAATTCTCCTTTTTGCACACATCATTTGGATATGAAGTCCACATAGTTCTAACACAGAGAAAATAAACTCTCCTTTTAGTTCTAATAGTTACGACACGCAGTCCTAATACATAGAAAATAATTCTACTTTAATAGTTATTAAGGAAAATGAATGAGATCAAGTAAGTGCCTGGTCTACTGTGTATGTGTGTGTCCTCGCTAGAGCACGACTCTTTGAGACCCTATGGACCGTAGCCTACCAAGACCCTCTGTCCATGTGATTTTCCAGAATACTGGAAAGGGTTGCCATTGCCTACTCCAGGGGATCTTTCCAACCAAGGGATCGAACTTACATCTCTTGTGTCTCCTGCACTGGCAGGTGAAATTTTTACTGCTAGCTCCACCTGGCCTATTACTCAGCATATAATTCTTGCTCAAGAAATGAAACTTATTAACATTATTTAGAAAATTGAAATACAAAGTCTAAGTCAATTAATAAACACAAAAAATTTTTTTAATTTTTTTGGCTGCACCATGTGGCATGTGAGACCTGAGATCTCTGACCAGGGACTGAACCCGTGGCCCCTGCATTGGAAGGGCAGAGTCTTAACCACTGGACCACAAAGGAAGTCCCTAAACCCAATTTTCTTAGCTTACAAGTCTTCTTTCAATTTCAAAATCACTCAAAAGGATTCTTTGGTTTGGGATCTTGAAAGAATTGCAAAATAAGAGAAATGCTCTGAATTAATTTTGCTACATATCATTGTGTACATCTAAGTAGTTCTTACATAGTTAAACAGTCTTAGAGAATAGTAAAGCCTCTGACCCAGAAACTCACAATTTCATGCTTAATTCATGTGTTTGTAGTAAAAACATGGAGGGGAAAGTGGGAAAAGTAACAGACCTGCACTCTACTTTTCCCACACATACAGGAAAAAGCCTGATACATTTAAATGGGCAAAATACTAATGTAGCTGCATGCACTGCAGGCTTCACAGAGTATAAGCGATGCAGTAGAAAGAATGGCAATACCTGTAGAGATACCACACTGACATTATCGAAATGGATGTGTCCATTAGGCTCTGTGACAGCTGGATTTGCATAACATGTCACACCATTGATGGCAGGTAATGTTTTAGGTTGATGAGCTTTTTCTTGAGGAGGGCCAAAGTCATTATTTCCAAAGTGGGTGTGATCATTCTACATGGAAAAACAAGAGAGGAAAATGTTATAAGAAGAAACAAAGATTGCTCATGCAGGCAAGAGAATTTAATGGTTTTTATCTATAAGAGAAAAATGTAGTGTAATCTTTTTAGATTAAAAAATTTTCTCTCCCTTTAAATGTATCCTCATTTATTAGATTCTGTTGTGGTTTTGTTTTTGTTTTTGTTTTTGTTTTCGTGTTTTAGAGTACATATACCTTCTCATGAATATGAGAGGAAACAAATTATGTGCACCTGTCATTGGACATTAAACGGTTAGTATTTACTCCAAATTCTACAATAAGAATCAAGTGTTCCTCTTATACTTATCAATATATTGATTCTTTTCTTTCTACTCGTATTCACAATAACTGAACTGTTCAGGTAATTGTAAGAATAAAATTCCTGCCTTTACATGCCTATATAAAGTAACTTCAGAGGGTAAAACATCAAACATTTAAAATAAAGTCCATTTACCTGACCATACGTTTTCAATAACATCTTTAGTGTTCTTTCAAAAAAGAAAAGTATGTAAAATCCGCCAAACACAGCAACTGCCTTCTCAACATAGTTGTTAACTTTAGGATTGAATCCAAATGCCTAAGGGAAAAAAAAAGGCTTATGGTTAAGATCAAATAATTTAATTTAACTCAGTGTATAATTTTCACCACAGTTCTAAGTCCATCCTTCACATCCAAGTAATACTGGAAAATTTACCTGCCAAAAATCTGAAATTTGAATAATCAAACTATAAAAGATGGCATCAAAGTGTTATAACCAGAGGAATCTCTATTAAATAAACCCACCAGAGTACCTTATAGTTTCCTAGCTATAAAATCTTCAGCAACATTTGCCCCAAAAAAGTAAATTTTTCATAGTGAAAAAGCAGTACTGATTCCTATATTTATAAGATAACATTAGATATAGGTCATAAAGACAAATGAGACATTGATTATCCACTTTTCCTGAAAGTAATATATTTTTCCCTCATATCCAGAGTCAAATTTTTAAAGCAAATATGGCAGCTCATTTGGATTACTGTTTTCACAAGAGATCTTGAATGTAGAGGATCCTAGTAAGTCCTACAGAGATAAATTAACAACTGAGCTCCAGAATAAAGAAGAAAAAATTTAAGATACCAGGCACACAGACACACACACACAGACACACAGACACACAGACACACAGACACATACACAATGATAATGAAATAATGCATCATTTAAAGAACACAGGACAAGAGCTAGTTTGAAATTATAGAGCCAAGAAGTTCTAAGCAGACAAGAATTATGAACTTAGAAGACGCCTGGGTTCTTGCTCTGCATTTGTCTCTGCGGGGGAGACCTCATGTCATATCTTCATTTCAGTAGCTTCTCTGAAAATGACAGAAAATACCTGCTCCATACACCTAACACAGAAGGTATGAAACTAAAATAACAAAGGGGAAGTAATTTTGCCACAAAAGGAATAATTATGTAAATTGGGGTTATTATTAAACAGATGGATTCTTTAGTGTTTGCATAATTCTCTGAGCACATCCATCCATAATTCCCTAATTATCACAGAAAAGCAAAAAAATATATCTTTAAGTGCTACTGAAGAAGTGTCTTATTTTCCTAGTAGACATTTTTATGTATTATTACTTTTTCAATAAAAGAGAAAACTTCAAAATCATAAAGGTACAATCCTCAGTTCACATACAATATCAGTTTAATTTAATTTGACCCACAAATCAGATGCGTTAATATATATGTTATATTAAATGTGGTCCATGTATAATATTACATGTAATGTTTTTATTCAGAAAGTCTGAACTATAATCTTGGCTATAAGTGATTTAATCTCCTTGGACTTTAATTTTTGCAATTGAGGGTTTGAAGTACATGTTCTCCTAGGTCCCTTCTAGATATAATAATAATACTATGACTTTAAGAAGTTACATCCCCACTTTCATATAGTTGTAATTTTCTAAAAGTTATGAGCTGAAGGTGGTACCATTTTCTCTCTGTTTGGAGCTCCACCTTTGTGTGTATATGGGCTGGAGTAATATCATCCACGTGTGTACGGATTCTCTAGTTCTCCTTTGTGGCTCCTTCCTATTCATGTCTTTTTCTCCTTCCCATCTCTTTTCCTCAACTCATTCTCTTCCCTCTGCCTCTCTTCCCTATATGACCACATTATAGATTTGAAGTAAAACGTATATATCATGTGCTGGTCAACTCTGGGCAATGGCATCTGTAACACATTTCATTAAAAAATAAGCTGCTATTTATTTATCGGGCCTCAATTGTTGTTTTTTGTTTTTTTTTCCACAGTCAAAAAAAAAAGGAATGAAAAGGTTTGTCAACCTTTTTCTAATATGTCCTCTGATCTACAGTGGTCGTAAACATATGAAGGAATTTTGTTGTAGATGTTTAGTAAATCAGATACTGTGTGCCCTCCAGAAATAAATAAATAATAAGTACAGAAAATCAAATTTGCTGAATGTGCGACAGAATGGAGTTGTTAAGGCCTTCCAAGGTGTTCCAGGGCTGTCTGAGCACGTCCTGGTGGCCAGCCACCCAGAAGATCAATTTTCTCCCTGCCACTGACTTCCCCAGAGTTTGGGACAAGCTTTTCCATTTGCTATGATTCAGCTTTTTCTTATCCAAAACACTATAAACCAGACCATAAACTGCTGCAAGAATTATGGAGGCTCAAAATGTACAAAGTGCTGAAACATTTAAAAGCAACAATTATTCACAGAAACAAACAGCCCAACCTCCTTACCTCTGGTATAAGTTGGAAAATTGCATTTGAAAATAGAGTCCCGATGGCCAGCCCCACAAAATAGGTCAGAATCTTAGGGAAATAGGATTTCTTTATCAATGGAGTCAAAACCAATCCGAGCAGAGAAGCCAGATTAATAACTGTCACTGACAGGAATCCATATCCCCAAACTGTGGGTGAGAGGGAAAGAGCGGAAAATAATCAGCGCAAAGGAGCAAACGACATCTTACTGTACATTAAGCCTGAAACGTGTTTCTTCTTTAAAGGCTTTTCAAGGAGAAGATATGGGGGGATGAGTGCAAGAAAGGGGTGGAGATGGGTGGGAGTGGTTAGCTTCAAGATGACCATAGTTGCTGACACTGAGCTGGTCATAATCACTCATCTGCAGGCGCCTGTGGACAGCACCTCCTCGGGGGAGGTGGCACCTCAGCCCCCTGCCCGGGCCTCCAGGGAGCCCCAGTGTAGTGAGCACTCAGGAAGGGAGCATATGGCAGCGGGGGGAGAGTGGATACCTTGCACAACTCACCCTACTGGGCTCAGACAAAGGTGAAAATATGCTATACACGTAGATGGGGGTGCATTCTCCATACCTCCATCCCCAGGGCAAGACACCCTAGTGATGCTTAATAAATATTACTTAGAATGAAATGACTGGATGGCATCCTAAGGTCTTTAGCCAATGGTATGCATGACCTTTGGGCCTCAATATCTCCTCGGTTATCTTAGAGGAGATGGAGGACAGAATGGGAATGTGAGGAACAGCCTGTGTGAGCCGTGCAGGTGCCAGGGATATAGAAGTTAGCCCCTGGAAGTGTCTGACACCGGCTTTGCCCATGGCCTCCTCTCGGCACGCAAAGGGCAGTGTGAAAGATTAGAAAGCTGCCTCTGAATTGTCACTTCTTTAAAATGTCCAGAAAACATTTTTAAATGTTGGGGTGTTTTTTGTTGACCCTATTGTTGGGGTACATGCTGGCGAGTGCTTGTCACGCGCCATGTACCGTGCTAACTGACTAACCTGTATTAAATCATTTTATCCTCACAAATCCCTGTGAGGTCACTCCTATTACCTCCTTCATGCAGCTGAAAAAACCAAGGCACGTGGAGTTCATTTGAATTTAAGTTGCCCGAGTCATGTGAATAGAATGAGAGATTTCAGACCCAGTCCAGTCCCAGGACCCACATTCCTTAGCAATATGCTTTATTACTCCTTAGAGGTGATCTAAGGGACTCAACTAAACAGTGGACATTTTATATTGTGCTTCCTGCATACAGGATTGCTCACTGTTATTCTAATGACTAACTACAAAGAAACCGTCCCAGCAAACAGAGCCTAGAATGTACACCAAACGGTGGTTTCTGCCAACAAGGGGCTTGAACCAGTGGCTTGGGGAGGCTAGCAGGAGCACATATACACAAAGCAAAACAAGGTAGCTTGTGCTGAGCACCATATGACAAGGACAGATAATAAATGTTACAATGTTACCACAAAGATCATCACAGCACCCACCATGCCTTTATCTTCTACAGATACTGTCCTATCAGTCCCAGACTCCTGACCATCCCTACAGAGTTATCTCACCAGACTCCGAAGCTCCACCTTGTTCCCATTTGTTACCTTATCGCCTAATGCGATACTACCCAACATCCCTCAGCACTTCCACTTAGAGAAAGTTCTCAACCCCACCTCTTCCTCCAGAGTATAATCTGTGTGGGTAGCCCTTAGCACAAACATCCTTCTATCCCATCACTAGCCTACATGTGTTCATTCTTTCAATAAATATTTATAATCTAATCAGGTAGACAAGATATATACACATTGAAACTAAAATCAAAAAATCAAAATGCAAAGAATTTTTGAGGATCAAATAGAGGCAAAGCCACTACACGTATTAAACTCATCAGCTTCCCCCTGAGATATCCTATTCCACTACCCTTGTCCACTGTTTCTATAAACAGCAGAAGCATCAGGATCAATTTCAATTTCTCACTCCCTACAGTCAATTCCAAACACAATTAGCAACCAGACTCAATCAATTCTGCTTGAGATGTTTCACTCCTTTCTCCATCCCATCGCCTGTGCCTTGAGTTCAGGCTCTTGTCATCTTCCAGTCTTCACTGGCTGCCTTATGACAGCCTTCTGCCTGGTCTTCCTCTCCCTGCTTGACACAGCCACCAAACTCATTATCTGAAAACACAATTCGGATCACCTGGGGTTCCTATTTGCAACTGTCCTTCATATAAACTGCCACTCAACCTCGACAGTCTTGTTTATTTACCCTTTATCAACATGGCTTTCATGCAGACACAATGTTTTCCACATACAGAATATCTTTGCACTGTGGTTCTTTACCTAGAAACACCTTTCTGTCTTCATTGCCTGACCTACTCACACACGGCTCTCCAAACCAATGACAAGACCTCCTCTCCTCCATGAAGCCAGCCTTTCGGACTCCTCCAGGCAGCAATCTCTTGCTCATCAAGTTTCCCATAGTTCTTTGAAGATATCTGGGTCATTTGCCATTTCTTGTGTGCCACTATCATTTTATCACTTATATATTTGTCTGCTTCCCAGGTGGCACTAGTGGTACAGGACCCACCTGCCAATGCAGGAGACCTAAGAGACACAGGATCGATCCCTGGGTCAGGAAGATCCCCTGGAGGAGGGCATGGCAACCCACTCCAGTATCCTTGCCTGGAGNATTTGTCTGCTTCCCAGGTGGCACTAGTGGTACAGGACCCACCTGCCAATGCAGGAGACCTAAGAGACACAGGATCGATCCCTGGGTCAGGAAGATCCCCTGGAGGAGGGCATGGCAACCCACTCCAGTATCCTTGCCTGGAGAATCCCACAGACAGAGGAGCGTGGAGGACTACAGTCCATGGGGTCACAAAGAGTTGGACACGACTGAAGCGACTTAGCACACATGTATGCATATTTGTCTACCAATTATAAGATTTTCAAGGACAGGGGCTATGTTTCATTTATCCTCAGAGCCTAGAATGTTGCCCAGCAAACAGCACACATACCTTGATGAATTAATGAATGCCATATTGTCAAGGCACAGCCTACCAGTTCATTTGCTGGTCCAATGTTTCTAACCTTCCTTACTATCACTGTGCACATTTATTGGAACCACTTGGGGAACGGTGGGAGTGTGAACCATTACACTTCAGGCACACAGCATAGCTTTCCCTTCATGTTGTTACGGCATTACTCAAGGGGAAAAAAGATCCGTTCATCCACTCAACTTGAGCACCAAAGGACGAATTAATATCAAAATATTCCTTGAACCTCTCCAACTACACGTGGGACTCCCTTTAATGATCTGTTTCAGAGAAAATCCTTTCTCTCTGCTTCTCAGTGAACTCTGAAGGATTGTTAATACATTTTCAAGGAATATTAGAAACAACAGCTAACATTTAATGAATGCCCACATGTGTTAAGACTATTCTAAGAATGTCACCTTTTCAAACTCATTTAATTCTTTTATTTCATAGAGTTTTTAAAAGGATAAAATTAAACCATTTAACCCAGTCCCTAATGTCTTAAATAAATGTAGTTTTTTTTTTAATTTAGTAAGTAGACATGATATAAATTTTAGTTCATCTGGCTCACTGTTATACAACAAAACAGGAGTCAGGAGCCCTGGGCTCTCATCCCACCTTAGGTATTGTACCTGAAGGAAGCCATTTAACCCCACTGGAGCACAGACTTATGTCATCAGTTGTATTACAGAGTTGGACAATGTGATTTTCAGGGATACTATTAAGGGTAAGATACTATTATTCTTATCTGTTATTTGAATTGAATGGCATTCTGTAACTAAAAAAAAAAAAAAAAAACAAGGTAACTTTGGACCATTAACTTACTGCTAAAATGTAATTAATCTCCTAGAGAATTTAATTCACCATCAGTTTATTGCACTCATCAATATGAGTTTATAAAGCACATGAAAGGCAATTGCAAAATCACAAAATATGAAGTCTCAGCTTACATGAAACTCTTTTATCTGCTCACTGAAATATCAGAGTAAACGTACTCATAAAATCCTGGTATCATGACTCTCTCAGTTCAGTTCAGTTCAGTTCAGTTGCTCAGTCATGTCCAACTCTCTGAGAACCCGTGAACTGCAGCACATCAGGCTTCCCTGTCCATCATCAACTCCTGAGTTCACTCCATCTCATGTCCATCGAGTCAGAGATGCCATCCAACCATCTCATCCTCTTCCGTCCCCTTCTCCTCCCACCTTCAATCTTTCCCAGCATCAGGGTCTTTAAAAATGAGTCATGACTCTTCGGCTTGCTCTTACTTTGGTTTTTCCTTCCCTTGAATGAGCTCAAAATTGTCTCTGTATTAAGTAAACTGTTATATAAAGAATCCAGGGCATTTCAATATTTAAAAAATCATTTCTTTGTTAGAAAAGAATAGTCTTACATGGGGGCCAAGGAATGGAGTCAACCTCTGAGCACGTGTATAAGAGCGAAAGCACATTCGTCCTACTTTCTGCCAGGCACTGTTCTAGGTACTTGCATACGTTAACTCATTTACTATTTCTAACAATTCTATAAGGAAAGTACTATTACTATCTCCATTTTACAGATGAAGTACAGAGACAGGCTGTGTAATCTTGAGCAAACGATTCTGAACTGTGTCTCAGTTTCCTAGGCTGTAGAATGGGAATAGCTGTTCCTTCATCATTTAGCAGTCCAAAGATGAATTAACATATAAAAGAATTTGGAAAAGTAGCTGTTACAGTAAGCACTACATAAAAGTTGGCTATGATCATTATTTTTGCCTTCACCGTTATCCCTGTTACTATACACAAAGGAATCCAAAAGTTGGTAATAATAGGCACTTCCTTTGTTGAGGCTTCCCTTTTCTTCTCCATTTTTACTCTATGTTCTCTATCTTTCTCTACCAATATCCACATTAGATGTGCTCGCTCAGAAAAGTGGCTCCAAAGACCACTAGGATGCCATCTGCAGCCTCAACCTAGTCTCTGGATATGTGTATCCACTGTCTACCGCATCATGCCTTGTGGGTCTACATCCCCAGCTCACACTAATCACATCAAAAATACACTCACCACTCGCTTCCTCCACAACAAAATGCTCCTCCCCAGTCTTGTCCACCCCAGGATACAGGTGCAACCATTTATACAGTTTCTCTGGCTCAAATTTCATTCATCTTTCCCTCTCACACATCCAGTGCAGAGGGCAAACCACATAAGTACCATCTCCAAAGTCCACCCTGAGTGCCCACATGCTTTGACCATCAGTCATCCGACTCTTTGTGACCTCATGGGCTGGGATGTTTTCCTGGTGAGAATATTGGAGTGGGCTGCCATTTTCTCCTCCAAGGGAGCTTGACGACCTAGGGATCGAACCCACGTCTCCTGCATCCCTGCATTGCAGGCCAATTCTTTACTGCCAAGCCATTGAGGCAGTGGGGAAGCCTCACTGAAATCCATCCTGAATCTGACCATATATCTCCTCACTTCTCCTCTCCCACCTGAGACCAAGGCCTCATCAGGCTAAGCCCCCCACTCCTGATCCATTTCCTTGCTTCTCCTCTTGCCCCATAACAACTTATTCTTCAAACTGCAAGTAGAATAATCTTTTACAAATCCAAATAAAATCATATCACCCTCTTGTTTAGAACCCTACAGTGTCTTCATACTACATTCAGAACAAAATTCAGTTTACCACATCCTACAAGCCCTCCCTATCTGGTCCCTGGCTACCATCTCCTTCTACTCTGCTTCCTGCTCACTGTGCCCAGACATGCATGCTTTCTCACTGATGTATAAGCACATGCCAAGATCATCCCCAAGCTTATGCTGGTATTCCCTGGACCAAGAATTCTGTCCCCTAGAGAAGATCTAGCCATGGCCCTCTCCCTCCCCTCAGTAATCCTTAATAAACAGAAAATAAAGGAACAAAACAAAAGAGAATTAAAATACTCAGGTGGGGCAGGTAACAATCGGAGAATACCACGAAATTGTAGAGTTGGCAAACAGCCCCTCAACAGTTGGTTTATCTCACTCATGAAAGAATTCTTCCATACATTTAATTAAGTATGTGAACTATATAGTAAGAATATACTCGCTTATACTTTAAATTTTCTTTACAATTGTTTCTTAATGCAATAATCTATGGCAACACTACTATAAGCACTTAAAATAGTCAGTGGCATTTTCTTTCATTTTTGAAAATCAAAGCAGTAATAACTCAGTACCTTAAGATTTAATTTAGAATCATACTAGCTCCCTTTTCCCTTTACTGACAGTGACAGATAAATTGACAGGTTTTAAAATAATATGATAAGCACAAGGTAATGGAAAAGGATCAGTTATGACCCAAATAGTGAATGCAAATAGTGTAATGTGCCATCCGATGTACACAGCATAAAACGTATATTGTTTAAAACTAGACAAAATTTTATAAAATTTTCAACTGGTACCAAGTAAAACTTTGACTCCATAAATAGAAGAGCATAACTTTTGAGGCATAAATGAGTCCTAGTTATGCTTACTCTGAAAGATTTCCAGAATATAAATTGGTTTTTTGTTTGTTTCCTTTTTAACCAAGGGATTCTGTGCAGATTGATTCAGAGCAATAAAGCAGAAGTATCTTGATTTCATTTCAGACTAGCCCACAGATTTTTCCAACAAATGAGACAAAAAACTTCCAACATACCCTCTGAAAGACTTGGTTTTGTTTTGTGCTTGAGCCTTTCCTTGCAAGGGTGAAAGTTCAGTTGCTGCAAGACTGCTGGACAGATGACAGAGAAGTTTGAGCTGGTGATCTGTGTAACATTTGAAAAGCCATGAAGGGAAAAGATCTCTTCAGCGGATAAACACTGCAACAGAAGAGACACAGTCAACATATAGGTGTCAGCATAGCAAACTCTGCAAGCAAAAATACCATAAAGAGATACAAAGGATTTCCTCCAGACACACAACATTACTTTTTATATACAGTTCAGTTCAGTTCAGTTCAGTCACTCAGTCGTGTCAGAGCCTTTGCAACCCCATGAATCGCAGCACGCCAGGCCTCCATGTCCATCACCAACTCCCGGAGTTCACTCAGACTCACGTCCATCAAGTCCGTGATGCCATCCAGCCATCTCATCCTCTGTCGTTCTCTTCTCCTCCTGCCCCCAATCCCTCCCAGCATCACAGTCTTTTCCAATGAGTCAACTCTTCGCATGAGGTGGCCAAAGTATTGGAGTTTCAGCTTTAGCATCATTCCTTCCAAAGAACATCCAGGACTGATCTCCTTCAGAATGGACTGGTTGGATGTCTTTGCAGTCCAAGGGACTCTCAAGAGTCTTCTTCAACACCACAGTTCAAAACAAGCCTACTGTAAAAATGTATAGACCTCTATAATTATGAAGCAAATCACACCTTTTTAATGTTAGAAACTAGAAAAATGGCCAAAACTTTTTTTCTTGATCAACAGTCTATCTATAGCAGCCAAAATATAAGAAGTTTGGGGATTTCCAGGATTTAAAAAATATTAACAGTGAACCAATTCACACAAAGAGCTCTGAAACAACTTTATATCCTCAGTCTTCCATCTCTGTTTTTCTTTAGTTCAAATAGGTATTTCATGGAGGCTACTGAAGTAGCTCAGTATAGCATTTCTTATAGACAAACACACCTGGTTACCTTATAATTTCACGATTAAGAAATTCATCTATCCTAGACTAAAATAATAAGAATCTTAATATGTAAAAGTTATTTTAAAACATGTCTTTAGAACNCTCTTCTCCTCCTGCCCCCAATCCCTCCCAGCATCACAGTCTTTTCCAATGAGTCAACTCTTCGCATGAGGTGGCCAAAGTATTGGAGTTTCAGCTTTAGCATCATTCCTTCCAAAGAACATCCAGGACTGATCTCCTTCAGAATGGACTGGTTGGATGTCTTTGCAGTCCAAGGGACTCTCAAGAGTCTTCTTCAACACCACAGTTCAAAACAAGCCTACTGTAAAAATGTATAGACCTCTATAATTATGAAGCAAATCACACCTTTTTAATGTTAGAAACTAGAAAAATGGCCAAAACTTTTTTTCTTGATCAACAGTCTATCTATAGCAGCCAAAATATAAGAAGTTTGGGGATTTCCAGGATTTAAAAAATATTAACAGTGAACCAATTCACACAAAGAGCTCTGAAACAACTTTATATCCTCAGTCTTCCATCTCTGTTTTTCTTTAGTTCAAATAGGTATTTCATGGAGGCTACTGAAGTAGCTCAGTATAGCATTTCTTATAGACAAACACACCTGGTTACCTTATAATTTCACGATTAAGAAATTCATCTATCCTAGACTAAAATAATAAGAATCTTAATATGTAAAAGTTATTTTAAAACATGTCTTTAGAACAAATCATTGTTTGCTAAAATATCTATTATTCTCAGTGATAGTGGGTAGCTTTTCTATATCATAGAAAGTTTTGAAAATGGTGCAAGGCTGTTAAATTCATTTAACTATTAATAAGGAATAGACCCTGCATTAGAAAAAAATTCTCTTCAGAAATAACTTTTTAAAGTATCCGTTTACTCAGGTATATTTTAACTCTAAACTTTCTCCTATATACTTGCATTATTAAGATGAATATAAAAGAAATTAAATGTGTTACTACTGCTAATAAATGTTGTAAGAATTACAGAGCATTAAAAATAACCATTCACTCAAATAAAAAAATTATATCTCTAATAAGTGCAAGCTGGAATCAAGATTGCCGGGAGAAATATCAATAACCTCAGATATGCTGATGACACCACCCTTATGGCAGAAAGTGAGGAGGAGCTAAAAAGCCTCTTGATGAAAGTGAAGGAGGAGAGTGAAAAAGTTGGCTTAAAGCTCAACATTCAGAAAACAAAGATCATGGCATCCGGTCCCATCACTTCATGGGAAATAGATGGGGAAACAGTGGAAACAGTGTCAGACTTTATTTTTTTGGNAAATAGACGGGGAAACAGTGGAAACAGTGTCAGACTTTATTTTTGGGGGGCTCCAAAATCACTGCAGATGGTGACTGCAGCCATGAAATTAAAAGACGCTTACTCCTTGGAAGAAAAGTTATGACCAACCTAGATAGTATATTCCGGGGAAGGCAATGGCACCCCACCCCAGTACTGTTGCCTGGAAAATCCAATGGACGGAGGAGCCTGGTGGGCTGCAGTCCATGGGGTCGCTAACAGTTGGACAGACTGAGCGACTTCACTTTCACTTTTCTCTTTCATGCATTGGAGAAGGAAATGGCAACCCACTCCAGTGTTCTTGCCTGGAGAATCCCAGGGACAGGGGAGCCTGGTGGGCTGTCGTCTATGGGGTCACACAGAGTCGGACACGACTGAAGTGACTTAGCAGCAGCAGCAGATAGTATATTCAAAGCAGAAACATTACTTTGCCAACAAAGGTCCGTCTAGTCAAGGCTATGGTTTTCCCAGTGGTCATGTATGGATGTGAGAGTTGGACTGTGAAGAAGGCTGAGCGCTGACGAATTGATGCTTTTGAACTGTGGTGTTGGAGAAGACTCTTGAGAGTCCCTTGGACTGCAAGGAGATCCAACCAGTCCATTCTGAAGGAGATCAACCCTGGGATATCTTTGGAAGGAATGATGCTAAAGCTGAAACTCCAGTACTTTGGCCACCTCATGCGAAGAGTTGACTCATTGGAAAAGACTCTGATGCTGGGAGGGATTGGGGGCAGTAGGAGAAGGGGACGACTGAGGATGAGATGGCTGGATGGCATCACGGACTCGATGGACGTGAGTCTGAGTGAACTCCGGGAGATGGTGATGGACAGGGAGGCCTGGCATACTGCGATTCATGGGGTCACAAAGAGTTGGACATGACTGAGTGACTGAACTGAACTGAAAGTGAAAAATTCTCTCTGACCTCACACTACATTTCAAGTATTAAATAGCCACCATACTGGACAGTGAAGATCTAGAATATCTTATTTCAGAATGCACTGTTAGCCATAGACACCTTCGGGTTCACATCATTGGTTTTCAAAAAATGTTGATCAAATGAAGCACTATTCAATTTAATGCAACAGTGTCTGTTAAATAGACATCATTTATTTACCAACGAGAAAGTTTTAGTCATATAAAGAGATTCCTAGGAACTGGTGCCTAAGGTAGAGTCTGTAGGGGCCTTAGTCAGTAATGACCTTAGACTTGGGGAAGCTGGCTCTGCATGTTATTTTATTTTTGGCTTTATTTTTATTTTTAGCTGCACCTGGCAGCATATGCGATCTTACTTTCCCAACCAGGGATTGAACCTGTGCCTCCTGCAGTGGAAGCCAGGAGTCTTAACTGCTGGACCACCAGGGAAGTCCCTGGGTCTGCGTTTTAGAGGGCACCAACCAAGCTCTCCTCCCCAAAGGGTGAAAAATCTCCAGGGCCAAGGGACTTATTCCCTAAGAGCCTGTGTCCCCTTTTTGTCACTAGACCTTGTCCAAGGAGCCTAGGCCCCTGGAATTCAGTGACTGAAAATTCCCATTGCTACTTCCAGGGCCTGTGTGCTGTGCGCTTCAGTCCAGTCCAGCTCTTTGCGATCGTGTGGATTTTAGCCGGTCGTGCTCCTCTATGCATGCCATTCTCCAGGCAAGAATATTGGGTTGGGTTGCCATGCCCTCCTGCAGGGGCTCGCTCTTCTCCACCTTGGGATCGAAGCTGCTTCTCTCGCGTCTCCTACATTGCTGGTAGATTCTTTGCAGCTACTGCCCCCTGGGAAGCTCTATCAGGGGTTGAGCAGGCCTTTCCAGAATTTTTCTCGTAAGGGACGGCCGAACGAACAACTGGTATTTGCACTCCTAGGCCTGAAGGGCTGCCAATACCATTTGAGGGTGTGCACGCGCTGCTTGAGGGTGTGCACGGAGCTTCGTTGAGAGGCTGGGGTGTCCACAAGCGTGCAGAAAGCTCCTCTTGTTCATGAATGGAGCAGGCACAGGAAGTTAAAGTCACCTAATTGTGTAGACCAAGTGCTGGGATGTACGTCCTTCTTCCCTACCACATGAGGTGTAACTCCAAGGTATTTGAGAGCTCGGTACACGCACCTGGCTTTCCAGGTTGTTATTAAGGATTATTTCTCAAGATGGGAGCACAGAATATATATATATTTGAAGGTTTGACATACTCCTTGTAAATATTTAAATATAGGGTAGGTGAGCCCTGGTGTTGCAAATGTTAGCGCGGGGTTGGCAGCACTGCCTAGAAGAAAAATAGATCCGCTTGAGTTTCTTGGCTGGTTTGCTCGCAATTAATCTAACCGGTTATATCTGAGGTATCTTTGGATACCAGAGGGAAATTTCCTTTTCCAAAGGCTGCCGATCCATCGAGGCCCCAATGCATCCTTTGCAGAGGTTATAAGTGGAATTGCTGAAGGCCAGAAACGGCTTTGGAGGGTCCTTTTCTGGGACAGGACCCTGTTCCCAGCTCGGCTGTATCTGGGACAAATGAGACTACGCAGTGCCTAGAGAAGGTTCGAGATGTCTGCAGAGAGGCGGGAAGGCGATTCCTTTGAAGACGTTGGTTTGGGGCACTCTCTTCTTTCTTGGGTTCTCCAAAGAAATTGAATCCTGCTCTCCTCCCCTTCCCCAAGCCCAGGACTGGGGCTCGCCGGGCGGAACGCGCGGCCCCCAGGGACACACGGGGCGCCTTTGTCTGGAGGGTTGAGGCAGAAGAGTAGAGAAGCATGCGAGAGTGGCCACCGTGGCTGGAGTTTGGACTAGAACTTTCTTCCGCCCTCCCTACGGGTTACGGTACTCCCGCTGCCCCCAACGCCGGCCCAGAAGCCGGGAGCGCCTGGGGACCGGGGGTCTCGCTCCGCGGCGGGCGGCGCGGGTCCCCGAGCACGCCCCTCTTTCCCGGAGCCGCGCGCGGCGAGGGGAGCAGAGCGGCCGAGGTAGAGGCGGAGGCGGAGGCGGAGGCGGAGGGGAAGGGGCGGGGGCGGAGGGGAAGGGGCGNGTTTTTATTTTTACTTTATTTTACTTTACAGTACTGTATTGGTTTTGGCATACATTGACATGAATCCATCATGGGTGTACATGAACTCCCAAACATGAACCCCCCCCTCCCATCTCCCACCCCACATCCTCCCTCCGGATCATCCCCGTCCCACCTAGACTTTAGCCTCATTCTCTGGACTGGATTGTGTCCTCCCCAAATATATATATCAAACCCCTTCATTGTTGTTTAGTCGCTTAGTCGTGTCCGACTCTTTGCAACCCTATGGACTGCAACCCACCAGGCTCCTCTGTCCATGGGATTTTCCAGGCAAAATTACTGGAGTGGGGTTCTTCCCGACCCAAGGATCGAACCAGTCTCAGGGTCTCCTGCACTGCAGGTGAATTCATTACCACTGAGCCACTGGGGAAGCCCTACTGAAGTCCTAACCCTCTACAAAATGTATGAAGTTGCCAAATGCTAAGACTTCAGTTGCCTTAAAGAAAATGCACATTCAGACAACTTTTAATGTTGAAATATGTACCTAAAGTTGCTCTTTATTCAAGCCAAACTCTCCTTTGGGTTCATAACAGTGAGAACTGTGTGCCATCCCTAGAAGAGGTGACAATACGCTCAATGCTCTGTTAATAGTCTTTCCTAAGGTCAAGAATAGGGGATAATGAACTAATGGAGGGAGAAAAATAGCTTGATGGCCAACCGGGGGAGAGAAAGCGGGTATAGTTTATTCATTACCATGAAGACACCTAGCAGTATAATTTCAAGGCTCAAACATTACAGAGTCCAGGGAACTCCCTGGCAGGCCTGTGGTTAGGATTCCACACTTTCAATTGCCTAGGGCCTGGTTTCAATCCCTCTTTAGGGAACTAAGATTTGGCAAGCTACAAGGTGTGGCCAAAAAAAAAAAAAATACAGAGTCCATGTGGCTCAATTGCCCCAGTGCATGATTCCAGAAATAAATAGGGATAGGAGTAGAAACACAAAGCTGCACTGTTTCCCTGCAAGGAAATGCCTCCAACATAGAAGGAAACGGGGAAGTTGTGCACAGATAATCTGCAAAGTCTTCTCAGAATTCACAATCTAAGACTTCCTAAAACTTGATGACTGCTAAACAGTTCCTTTTAGACTCAACTGTGACGCATTCATGGACCAGGAAATCCACTTACAACATCAGAATCAGCATTTTTTATAAGTAAGAAAAAACAATAGCATAGAAACTGTGGAGTGTATCACATAAAACAAGAATAAGTATTGCTTAGTCAAACTTTTGCTTCAGTTACACTTTCTACATACCAGACACATGCATACTGGACCACAATATAAAGTTCATTTCTTACTATAAATGGCAGTCAAGAGTTTTAAAGTCACTGTCCTTAGGGATGCCAGACTGTCCATTGTAAATCATTAAAGACACTCTCCTACATACAGTTTAAAAAAAAATGCAGTCAAGAATATAAATCAATAATGTAANTAAATGGCAGTCAAGAGTTTTAAAGTCACTGTCCTTAGGGATGCCAGACTGTCCATTGTAAATCATTAAAGACACTCTCCTACATACAGTTTAAAAAAAAATGCAGTCAAGAATATAAATCAATAATGTAAAACAGCTGAGAGTCTTCATGATCTGTGCTGAAAGAACAAAAAGGTAGTGAGACAACAAAACTCAAGCTTTGTTTTATTATTTTAAAATGAGGACTACTAACAGTGTGGCAAAACTGGATTAATGGCAGGCCTGCTTTATTTAAAGTGGCTATCTATTTCAGAAAACAGTGACTGCCAGAAAAGGGGGGGGGGTGGTGCAGGGGAAGAAGGTGTAGGGGATTAAGAGATACAAACCTCAAGTTATAAAATAAATAAGCCATAGAGTTGTAACATACAGCATAAGGAACATGGTCAGTAATACTGTCATAATTTTATATGGGGATAGATGGTTACTTCTTATCACTTCATAATGCCTGCAAATTTCTAATCACCAAAACTAACATAATCTAATATAATCTAACATAATATAATCACTTAAAACTAACATAATATTGTATGTCAACTACATTTTAATTTTAAAAAATAAAAACAAAGGAGTTATGAGTGAAAATTAATTGATGTAGTTTAATTAAATATTAGGTTGGTGCAAAAGTAATTGCAGTTTTTGCACTGTTGAAATTTGACATTTGATACTGGAATACATAAATAAATATGGTTATGTTATATAACATTTTAATGCACATTTCTCACTTTATGGTTTTTTGCCAGTGACTTATGGCTTGCTGTTTATTTTGTATTTATTTTAGACTATGGAAGTGACGTTAGACAAAAAACAAAATTCAAGTCATTTTCTTATTCGAGTTCAGAAATGGGTAATAAAGCAGCAGAGAGAACTCGCAGCATTACCAACGCATTTGGCCCAAGGACTGCTAATGAACAGACAGCACAGTGGTGGTTCAAGAAGTTTTGCCAACGAGATGAGAGCCTGGAAGATTAGGACTGCAGCAGCTGGCCGCCAGAAGTTGACAGCCACCAACTGAAAGCAGTCATTAAAGCTGACCCTCTTACAGCCACACAAGAAGCTGCCAAAGGACTCAGTGTGGACCGTTCTACAGTCGTCTGACATTTGAAGCAAACTGGAAAGATGACAAAGCTCGATACGTGGATGCCTCACGAGCTGCCTGAAAATCAAAAAAATTCATCATTTTCAAGTGTCATCTTCTCATATTCTATGCAACAACAGCAAACCATTTCTCCATTAGGCTGTGACATGCAATGAAAAGTGGATTGTACGTGATAACCAGTGACCACCAGCTCAGTGGTTGGACAGGAAGAAGCTCCAAAGCACTTCCCAAAGCCAAACTTGCGCCAAAAGAAGGTCACGGTCACTGTGGTGGTCTGCCACCCGTCTGATCCACCACAGCTTTCTGAACGCTGGCGAAACCATTACATCTGAGAAGTATGCTCAGCAAATAAATGAGATGCACCAAAAACTGTAACGCATGCAGCCAGCACTGAGCAACAGAAAGGGCCCAGTTCTTCTCCATGACAACATCTGACCGTACATTGTGCAACCAACGCTTCAAAAGTTGAACGAATTGGGCTACGAAGTTTTGCCTCAACCGTATTCACCTGACCTCTGGCCAGCCGACTACCACTTCTTTCAGCATCTCTACAACATTTTGCAGAGAAAATGCTTCCACAAACAGCAAGAGGCAGAATATGTTTTCCCAGAGTTGGTCAAATCCCAGAGCATGGATTTTTATGCTACAGGAATAAACAAACTTATTTCCCGTTGGCAAAAACGTGTTGGTCGAATGATTCTTCCTTTGATTAATAAAGGTGTGTTTGAGACTAGTTATAGCGATTTAAAATTCACAGTCCGAAACCACAATTACGTTTGCACCAACCTAATAGCTTACCAGCAAGTGGAATGCAAACCGCTTTATACTGCACCTTATTTGGTTTTAAACAATACTGATTTTTATGGGGCTTTGAAATAACAAAGTTGAACCTGACACAAAGAAAGCAGTTGTCTAAGAAAGGGCAGTGCTTTCCAGAGCAGAGATAAACAGGATGCGCGCCCAGGGCCTGGGCAGAACAGACTGACAGCAGAGCCGGCAGAACCACTGAGGAAGTTCACACATCCTCCCAAACACACCCCTTCTCCTCCAAAATAAACAATGAACGAACTGTGAAACCGGTGTGACCAACAGGGGCTCCTCAGAAAACAGCTCAGGGTGATTCACCTGAAGAGTATCTGCTTCCGTGTGCTTTCACGGGCTCCTTCACATTTCCGTACTGGTTGTTCTTTCCACCCATTTGCTCTTACAACACTGCTGTTCTCAAGACTGCCACTCTGAGGTCTGCTGTGGCCCTTTGAGCTTTGTGCAAAAAAAAAGCTGCAGAAACCAGCAGCCGTGCTAAGGCACAGTGCCTTAGGCTGACTTTTCCCTAAAGGCGTTTTCTACATGTTGAGTTAAACTCCTACCTGCGTGAAGACGATCTCAAAGAGGTCTTATACACACAAAGTACCAAAGACGTGGTGGAGGTCAAGGGATTTAGATGCATCTCCTTAATGAGACCCCAAATTACATTCAAAATCATTTTAGCAGATAGTTCCATACATTTCTTCTTCTGCTTCCTCCACTCCACCTTCCACCAGTGCTGACTAGTGAGTTGTTTTGTTTCTCTTCCAGACCTATCTTTGTAGGGATTCTGGGGACCGGTCCAAAGAGAGGACAGGGGAAGGTTGAATGATTAGGGCAAGTTCCTCCCTCAACATTTCACACAGTGGAAATCTGCTTAAAAAAAAGGAAAAAAAGAAATATGCTTATACTAAGTGCCAAGGAGTTAGGCAAGACTTGAGATTACACAGCTCAGATAAATAAACAGACTCCTCCTTGACTAAACTTCAGTCAGGTTCTTCTAAATCTTCCGGACTTCCCTGTAGCTCAAACAGTAAAGAGGAGAGGCAGGAGACCAGCATTGGAAAGGTCCTCTGGAGACAGGAATGGCAATCTACTCCAGTATTCTTGCCTAGAAAATCTCACGGACAGAGAAGGCCGGCGGGCTACAGTCTGTGGGGTGGCAGAGAGTCAGACACGACTGAGGGACGCACACAGTCCGCCCACTCTAAGTCCTCTAGGCTGCAGCTTTGCATCCATCCTTGTATGGCTGCCCCTGCCCAGTTTTAGCAAGAATGCTGCTAAATATGTTTACAGAGAATCCCCTGTCCTTACCATGTGACATTATCCGAATATCCTCACTATCTGGTGAAATTCCTCCTTCCTCACCCTAATATCTGATTAACCTGGCTTCAACAGAAACCCTGTTGGGTCTGTTTAGTCAAAATCCCTCTCTGCCTCTGATGTTTCCTCTCAGTGGTTTCCCATCCACTGATTCCCATACTGCTCCTTGGCTATAAATCCCCACTTGTCTATGATGTATTCAGAACTGAGAAGAATACTGTTCTATACCAAGGTACTTTTCCCCTATTGCAATAGTTCTTGAATAAAATCTGTTTTTATTACCTTACTATCAGACTTTTTTTTTAACAATACCAAACTATGTATAATAACTGTACTACACATCACAGAAATTCTTTCCTTCAATCAACAAGCATTTATTGCTTCATAAATTCTGGGTATTACAGTGATGGGAGAAGCTGAAGGTGGAGGAACACTGGAGGGTGACAAGAAAGAAATGGTACAAAGAAAAATAAGTCATCATACTTTCCATCAGGAAACTTAAATAATTTTGGCAGCAATAATTCAGATACACCAGTATCTCTAAAACCAGAGAGAAAATGATTAATGATAAAGAACTATAAGAGTTCATACAAAGCAGAAAATAATATGCAGAGGAAATAGTCAAAAACAACTCTGAGGTCAGAACTCCAGGAAGTAGAAATAGAATGTTGCTACNATAATTTTGGCAGCAATAATTCAGATACACCAGTATCTCTAAAACCAGAGAGAAAATGATTAATGATAAAGAACTATAAGAGTTCATACAAAGCAGAAAATAATATGCAGAGGAAATAGTCAAAAACAACTCTGAGGTCAGAACTCCAGGAAGTAGAAATAGAATGTTGCTACTTGTGGGATTAGAGAACCTAGGAAAAGAAAGGTATCAGAAGGGTGGTGGCAAGTTTCACCTTAGACATTTAAAGTTGCAACGCCTGTTTGTGGGACACCACATGGAAATGATGAATGAGCTTTCTCTGGGAAAGGTAGAGGCCAGAGATCAAGATGTGACTGTCTTCTGTAAAGAGGTAACAGCTAAGTGGGACTAGAGGAGATCATCACAGAGAGAGTACAGAAAGGAGAGAAAAGCTTTGGGAATACATATATGATTTGTGCAAAAGCAGGAAAGGAAGTCCGTGAATAAGATAGAGCAGTTCAGTTCAGTTCAGACACTCAGTCGTGTCTAACTCTTTGCAACCCCATGGACTGCAGCACACCAGGCCTCCCTGTCCATCACCAACTCCCAGAGTTTACTCAAACTCATGTCCACTGAGTCAGTGATGCCATCCAACCATCCATTCTCTGTAGTCCCCTCTTCTCCTGCCTTCAGTCTTTCCCAGCATCAGGGTCTTTTCAAATGAGTCCGTTCTTCGCATCAAGTGGCCAAAGTATTGGAGTTTCAGCTTCAGCATCAGTCCTTCTAATGATTATTCAGGACTGATTTCTTTAGGATGGACTGGTTGGATCTCCTTGCAGTCCAAGGGACTCTCAAGAGTCTTCTCCAACACCACAGTTCAAAAGCATCAATTCTTCAGAGCTCTGCTGTTGCTGCTGCTAAGTCACTTCAGTCATGTCCGNAGTGTCACCTGGGAAGGCCACAATTATCTTCTTTTAATTGTTTTAAAAGATGCAGTATTAAGATTGCAGCATATCTGTGTCTGTCTGACTATCTGTTTATGTACCTGTCTTCAGTTTTGTATCCTATTTTACACTTCAACCTAATGCTGTTGGAAACTTTCCCTACCACATTTAGAACTTTGATTTTTCACAGCTAGCTAAGCAGAACTATTGGGGGAGATAGTAGACAGTTACAGGAAATGCCTTGTTTCTCACCGTGTTTCTAAACCTTTGCAGTGTCTTTTTGCATTGTTGAGCTGAAAAGTTCATTGCATGGTTCTAAAAAATTCCTCAAGTTTCTAAGACTTGCAGTGGAGGAGGACTGCAATCAATAGAGGTATAAAGCTGTCTAGAGAAGGAAATGGCTATCCACTCCAGTATTCTTGCCTGGAAAATCCCAAGGACAGAGGAACTTGATGGGCTACAGTCCATGGGGTCACAAAGAGTTGAACACAACTGAGTAATTAATACACAGAGAAGCTGTCAATTGCTCAAAGAGGCCTTCTCTGGAATAAGGCAGATAAATATTGAGCAAAGAGATCACGAGAACTGATCAGGCATGAGGCTGTCTCTTATACACATCTCTTTCCTTCCAAGGAGTAAGCGTCTTTTAATTTCATAGCTGCAATCGCCATCTGCAGTGATTTTGGAGGCCAAAACAGTAAAGCCTGTCACTGTTTTTCCACTGTTCCCACAGTGGAAACAGTGGAAGTGGAAGACAGAGCAAGATAAGCCCAAAACACAAGAAATAATTAAGGCCAGTGAATTGCTTCTGCCTGTCTGAAATCCCTTCTCCATTATCCAGGAACAGCTCACCTGCCTGGGAAGGGAGCCTCCCTCTACGTGATGTAGCTGTGACTGACCAGGGAACACAGGACCCAGACTTATCCACTCTCTGGTGGAGCCACTGAAGAAATTTTCTTCCACTAGGATTGCTATGGTGGCAAAGTGGCCAAAGGGACCCACAGACTGCCTGTGGGTCCCTCTGGTCACTTTCCCATCACGTGAGTGAAGGTGAACTAATAAGCAGAGAAAGGTAGGTATCCAATAGGAGCCCTAGTCTCTCCTGGATACATCTGCGCCTAAAGCTGGTTCTGCCCCCCTCCACTCCTTGGTTACCTAAGTCTTTTTTGACTTAAGCTAATTTCACTTAAGTTTCTTTTACTTACAAATGAAAGACTCCTAATTGATACTCAAAGTAATTATTTAAAAGACACTTTGGGGACTTTCCTGGCGGTCCAGCTGTTAAGACTCTGAACTTCCACTGCAGGGGGCACAGGTTTGATCCCTGATTGGGGAACTAAGATCCCATGTACTTTAGGATGTGCCCAAAAAAAATAGATAAAAATCAATGCCAAAAAAAAAAAAAATACATGATGAACAACAACAACAAAAAAAGATACTTTTAAAACTAGCAAAGGAAAACTCCTGGTATATCAGAACCTGACTGAAAGCAAGTAATAATAATAATAAGTTTCTCCATCCTTCTTCCTTTTCCCAACACATGGGTTCTCTTCTCTACTTGGCTGTTTGGTCAAACGGCATCTACTAAATAATACAAAGCAATAGGATCATCCGATCTTACACACATTAAGCCTAGGCTTTCACACGACACCAAAAATGAAACATCATCCCATTCAGGAGTAACCCCAGAGGTGGTTTCAGATTCTGTTTTTGCACAGACTGTGATTCTGTGGAAGCTGAGCAGCTCACATTCTGAACAAGAACCCTGCTCTAGGCGCAGCTGAGCTCTCAAATCAAGGAGAGTAAGGGCCTCCTAACACATTTAGACTCAGCGATGATCAAAACTAGAATGCAACATCAAGTTCAGTCAGTTATTCCAGGTTGTAACTGAGCCACACAAACTTTAAATGTCATTACAAAGTGCCAAAGGGACCCAGAAGTAGAACTGGGGTTAGAATTCAAGTTTGAAAGAGCCCTATCCACCTTCTTTTCTCTTAGCAACTTTTCCACCCTGCCCTGCTCTGTGTCAGCTGTTGTTTGTCAGTAAGAACTACAGCTAGCCTTCTGGAATTTGCCACGTATACAGCTGAGAGGAAAGTCGTGTAATATCATTCCCCAGATGAATGACAGGTCTCTTGTTTGAAGAGATGCCATAGGTAAGAGGCTGAATAAGAATCCGTGCAAATTCTGAGTCTATTCTGGTCTCATAAAAGCCACTTTCACTTCTCCCCCACTTTCATTTATTCATTCATCAGTTACAGGTTGATCAAACTCCTCTGGGCCAAGCATTCTGGTAGGTGCTGAGAATTAGACATGGTTCCATCTTCAATAAGCTCACCATTCAGTAAAAAAAAAACTATGGGCTTCCCTGGTGGCTCAGACAGTAAAGAATCTGCCTGCAGTGTAGGAGAGCTGTGTGCGATCCCTAGGTCGGGAAGATCCCCTGGAGAAGGGAATGGCAACCCACTCCAGTATTCTTGCCTGGAGAATCCCAGGGATGGGGGAGCCTGGTGGGCTGCCGTCTATGGGGTCACACAGAGTCGGACACGACTGAAGTGACTTAGCAGCAGCAGCAGCAGCAACAACACAGTCGTCAAACCTAGAATATCCAGAAGTGGATATTCTTTGCTTTGCTTCCCTAATCACTGCTTTAAACCCAGTGTTCTCACAGTTCAAGCAGAGAAGCCAGCTTGTTGATTCACCCACCTAAGCTACCATCATATGAACATAAGACAGCAAGACCAGGAACACTGGTCTCAGATTGTTAGGAATGTATCAGGAAGAAGAAAAGATGAAGATCTAAAATAAATATTTAATGAGAAAGAAACCTCTGGAATCCTTGAGCACATATCTATCTTAGTACTGTATCAACTATTGTATTACTAACAATATTAATACCATGTAACTGACACACAGCAAGGATCAGCAAATACTTGTTGAATAAATGTAGTAAATGAATGAATTAACCCCTCACCTGTCTTCACAGCAGTTTTTAAAACCAATTGCCAACCTGGTTTTTCATAGTAGTTACTTAAAATTTGGGGAAGGCAATGGCACCCCACCCCAGTACTCTTGCCTGGAAAATCCAGTGGACGGAGTAGCCTGGTGGGCTGCAGTCCATGGGGTCGCTAACAGTCGGACAGACTGAGCGACTTCACTTTCACTTTTCTCTTTCATGCATTGGAGAAGGAAGTGGCGACCCACTCCAGTGTTCTTGCCTGGAGAATCCCAGGGATGGCGGAGCCTGGTGGGCTGCCGTCTATGGGGTCAGACAGAGTTGGACACGACTGAAGTGACTTAGCAGCAGCAGCAGCACTTAAAATTTAAAAAAAAAAAAAGCAAAAGATGTATAGAAGATGAAGTACACACAAGAATCTTTCGAATATTATGGCCACTGGCCAAAGATCCCAAGAGGACAATTTAAATATTTAAAGTTTAAAAAGGCGATTTGAGTTTAACAATTGGGAGGCCATTTCTGACCTTGAAAACCGTGAACGGTTCAATTAACTTTCCCCTTCAGGGGTGACCGCACAAGAGCCGGGAACTGGTGATTCAAATGCTCCATGCTGGTAGTGGAAGCCTTAGAGTGGGAGCAACTGCAGGCGTCACTTTCCGGTTTGCTTATGACGCAACACTGGATCTGCCCAACCGCAGTTACAAGGAACTCCATATCACTGCCAAGCCGCCTCGATATTGCCCAACGTGTGCGTGTGCTCAGTCACCCTCTACCAATCTTCTCTTGAACTTTTCCCCCCTCTTAATTTCCTCTTCAAAGTTGAGTCACGATTATTTCACCACGATAAAAGAGTTGTCTAAAGTTTGAGAAAAGAACGTTCTGGAAGGATGATCTCCTAAGGTGTTAAGAAGTGGCTAATCAAGTGATCCCAACTCTGTTTCCCCAAGATTTGTTCTTCTATTTTCCCTGTTGGTTTTCCTGCTGAAGCCATGATGGCACTGGAGCACTCCCCTCCCACGATGTACACATGTGTGTGCATGCTCAGCGGCACTCTCAAAGCTCTTCCTTCAGTTCAGTTCAGTTCAGTCGCTCAGTCGTGTCCGACTCTTTGCGACCCCATGAATCGCAGCACGCCAGGCCTCCCTGTCCATCACCATCTCCCGGAGTTCACTCAGACCCCGTCCATCGAGTCCGTGATGCCATCCAGCCATCTCATCCTCGGTCGTCCCCTTCTCCTCCTGCCCCCAATCCCTCCCAGCATCAGAGTCTT
>SJYX01015098.1:334721-372643 GCA_006410675.1 Oreotragus oreotragus | reverse complement strand
CAATTCTTCGGCACTCAACTCTCACATCCATACATGACCACTGGAAAAACCACAGCTTTGACTAGATGGAGCTTTGTTGGCAAAGTAATTTATGTCTCTGCTTTTTAATATGCTGTCTAGGTTGGTCATAACTTTTCTTCCAAAGAGCAAGCATCTTTTAATTTCATGGTTGCAGTCACCATCTGCAGTGATTTTGGAGCCCCCCAAAATAAAGTCAGCCACTGTTTCCACTGTTTCCCCATCTATTTGCCATGAAGTGATGGGACCAGATGCCACGATCTTAGTTTTCTGAATGCTGAGCTTTAAGCCAACTTTTTCACTCTTCTTTGACTTTCATCAAGAGGCTCTTTAGTTATGCTTCACTTTCTGCCATGAGGGTGATGTCATCTGCATATGTGAGGTTATTGATACTTCTCCCATCAGTCTTGATATATTAAATAAATATTTAATTTTTCTTAACATTAACCTCTATGATGGCAAATATTAATAGCTATAAACCACACATACTTTAGTATATTGGTGTCTTCATGAATTTTTAAGTCCAGAAAGGATCCTGAGATGAAAAGTTTTGGTTTGGGGCATAAGAACAACAGACAGGCCTTGCATGCCAGTTAATTGACAAGTTGGGAATTTCAAACCAGTCTTATTCCATCAGCCTCTTACCCTGTTTATCTTTACCCCTCTCCCACACACAAGACTATCTCTACTGAAATGTTGGCATTATCACTCTTCTGCTCAAACTAAGCCCCTTCATACACACCAAAACCAACCAAACAAACACTTTTCCTTCTGCCAAGAGTCTAAAGACCTAAGACTGAAGAAGGTCTTCAACCTTCCTTGCTCCCTTTGCCCGCCTCCAAAAGCATACTTAAACTCTCTATTTTAACCAAGCAGTTCTAATGTCATGTGTCTTACTTTCACTGTGACTTTGCCTGCCCTAAGATCCCTCCTTAGAATTCTGAGAAACCTCCTCTCAAAGTAACCAGCTTCTATCTGGCCTACATTTGGCCCCCACTGCCTCTGCTTAATATCTCTATGCTCTCCAGACTCCCCCACTCATAGAATTTACACATTCAGTCCTTATTGTGTGCTTCCTTGTATTACCATCTGTTCATGAAAATGAGTATCTCTTTAATAAGATCATGAACATCTAGAGAGGAAGGATGTGTTATTTATCTTCCTCAACTTCTAGCAAAGCTTCAGACACAGAAGACACTCAACTTGTAACAATCACTGACATGATAGATAAGAAAGAGTGAAAGATCAGAGACTAATACATAGTGTCTGAATATTAATTCTGAGAAATACAAAGTGATAACCTGAGACATTTACCAGGAGTCTCAGATTTTTCTAGACATAAGTTGCTTTGAAACTGTCCCAGCATCATCTCAGTAGGGACTTGATAACCACAAGTAAACTAATATTGACACCAGAGTTTACAGGTTGTCCTAAAAATTACAGCTATGGGCTATAGAGAAAATCTGAGTCTAAATTATGACCAAAAACTCTAGAAATTTTGAAAATTAGAAGGAATAAAGACTTTATCATTTCCTTCTACTGATACGGCACATGAGTGAATTTTAACCTAGTTTCTTTTCTACTATTTTTTATTAATTTGTCTGCATCAGATAAACGGATTGCTGGTTTATGTTTGACTAAATGAGACATCTAGGTTGATTGAAATAATTTTAAAAACTATATTGGCAGAAAATTTATTGTAAAAAGCTGAAGTTATTCATTTATTTAATAAATATTACCTGAATACCAACTATATGTTTGACATTATGGTAGCTACTAGTAACTAGTAACTATGCTAGTAACTAGGTTAGATATCAATAACCTCATATACGCAGATGATACTACCCATCTGACAGAAAGTGAAGAGGAACTGAAGAGCCTCTTGATGAAAGTGAAAGACAGTGAAAAAGCTGGCTTAAAACTCAACCTTCAAAAACTAAAACCATGGCATCCGGTCCCATCAACTCTTGGCAAACAGATGGGGAAACAATGGAAACAGTGATAGACTGTATTTTCTTGGGCTCCAAAATCACTGCAGATGGTGACTGCAGCCATGAAATTAAAAGACGCTTGCTCCTTGGAAGAAAAGTTATGGCCAACCTAGACAGCATATTCAAAAGCAGAGACTTGCCAACAAAGGTCTGTCTAGTCAAGGCTATGGTTTTTCCAGTAGTTATGTATTGATGTGAGAGCTGGACTATCAAGAAAGCTGAGTGCTGAAGAACTGATGCTTTTGAACTGTGATATTGGAGAAGACTCTTGAGAGTCCCTTGGGCTGCAAGAAGATCAAACCAGTCCATCCTAAAGGAAATCAGTCCTGAATACTCATTGGAAAGACTGATGCTGAAGCTGAAGCTCCAACACTTTGACCACCTGACGCAAAGAACTGACTCACTGGAAAAGACCCTGATGCTGGGAAAGATTGAAGAGTTCCAGAAGGGGACGACAGAGGATGAGATGGTTGGATGGCATCACCGACTCCATGGACATGAGTTTGAGCAAGCTCTGGGAGTCGGTGATGGACAGGGAAGCCTGGCGTGTTACAGTCCAGGGGGTCGCAAAGAGTTGGACATGAATGAATGACTGAACTGAACTGAACTGATGCTAATTACAGGAATACAGAAAGTAACTGAAGTACTTCCCTGGCAGTCAAATGGTTAAGACTTCACCTTCCAATGCAGGGGTGCAGGGCCAGTCGATGGGAGGAGCTAAGATCCCACATGCCTTGCAGCCAAAAAAAAAAAAAAAATGACATAAAGGAGAAGCAGTGTTGCAACGAATTCAATAAAGACTTTAAAATTGGTCCATATCAACAACAACACAAATTTTTAAAAAAGAAAGTGACTGAGATAAACCCAGTCCCCAGCCTCACAACAGATCTCAAAAACTAGTACAGGTTCAGATTTTAAAAAATAATAATAAGTTATTACAGTATAGCCTGATAAGTGTTAGGGTAGATCCATTTATGAGAAGGAGACAGAATAACTAACCTCCCCTAGAGTAACAGTACTGTCCAAGTCTTCCTGGAGAAAACATCTAAGATGAGATGTGAAGAAAAAAGAAGAAATAAGGTTGGAGGTGTAGGTACTATAGGGCCTTAAATATCAGGCAAGGAGTTTAGATTTATTCTCACAGTAATTATAAGCCATCTGAGGATGGTGAAATGATCCGATCTGCATACTTGAGATATAAATCTGGCAGCAATGTGAAAGATAGGACATGGGGCAGCACGGAATGCAGCGGGCAGCAGCCTGCTGGTTACAAACACAATGCAAGATACAGTATCTAATTTAATCTCACAACAATCTCATAAAGCAGGTAAAACTCTTCTCCTTACACAAAAGAGAACACTGGAATTTAGAGATATTAAATAAGCAATGTTTAAGTTACTGTGACAGGACTTATGTGCATTTGACATGGGAAGTAGGGAGAGAGCGGCATCAAGAATAACATCTAGCTTTTCATCTTAGTCAATGGAGTGGACGGTGATGCTGATCACTGAGACAGATTACCGGAAGGTGTGGGTGGAGAAAGGATGGAGTTGATGAGTTCCATTTGGGACAGGTTTAGACCTGCTGAGTTGGGGAGGGGAGAGAGTTAGACATCAATTCGCAACAGGATGTGCAAGCTGAACATCAAGAGAGAAATGGGGACCAAGCCAACCTATGCAAAAAGCATCCACAGAGAGGTGATAACTGCAGCCAGAGGAGTGACTGAGGTTGCCCAGAGGAGTGTGCAAAATCAAAAGGAAGAGGCCTTGAGACGGAGCCCTGAGGAACATCAATATTTAAAGGATGAGCAAGTGACATAAATTGACAAGAAACAACCAAAGAGGTAAAAAAAAATTCAAACCAAGGAAGGCACAGCTGCAGGCAAGGAGAGTGTGAGTTTCAAGGAGGAAGTGTTCAACATCATCAAAATTAATAGAGGTAAAGCCTGAGACTCTCCCATTGTATTTAGTAATAAGACATTCTGGGTGACATCCTTTAGAGCAATTTTAAGCAAGTGTTGGGGAAACAGCCTACAATGTGCTGAGGAGTGTCTGCAGGTAAGAAAATGGAATAGGCTTCATATATTACCACTGCCCAAGTTATATATAGAAACTAAGGCAGGAGGACCATGGGATATTCAGGGGATTTATAGCACAAGAGCCACACTAAAGCAACACCTGCCTAAAACCAGAACAATGGAGAAGAACTGAGGATTCAAAATTGGTACCTCTGTTCTCCCAGACAAATCTGGGCATGTGGCGATGTCTGCCAGATGACTTATTTGTGCCTCAATTTCTGGGGAAACTGCTATGTTCTAATTCTTTGACCATACTGCTTGGAATATCAAATGTCAATGATCATGAAATAATATTGTCAGGTTGAAAAATAGCTTGTGAAGGAATTAACAATCATGTTTTAGCACTAGACCTGTCTACTGCAAGCAGTTCAGCAGGGGAAAACAATAATAATAATATTTTTCTTGCTTTACTGAAAAAAAAAAAAAAATCACACTGTTTCCAGGGGCTTCAAGAAACTGGCATCAGTTCTACCTTGACAACTAGGCCCTTGGATAATATATGAGGCACTAAGGTTTTTGGAAAACAAACCAGGATTATATTCTTCAGTATGAGAAGCAACAGTGGAGAGAGCATGGGTTTTGAAGTAGAGTCACTCTGGAGTGGAATCCTCACTCTGCCATTTCTGAACTATGAGGCTGAGGGAGGTCTCAGCGAGACTGGGTTTCTTTATGGAATACCTAGAGTACTTACTCGGTGAGATTAAGAGGCTTATGGGGACAGTACATAAGAAGGTATAATGCCTGGGACATGACAAATACTCCGTAGGTGTTAACTACCTCTACTACCAGGACTTGCTTCCTCTGCTAGAGTGAAGGTGCTAACTGAACATTTACTTAAATGGCATTCACCCCAAGATTAGAGACTTTCTAATCCAGTGTCTAGACTTTCTCACTAATATGTGGAAGAAAAGTAACCAAAGGATATACCTGAATTCTGAGATCCCTATTCTTAAAGAAAACTGCAGAGCATCATGATTTGCTACTCAAACTCAAGTACCTGATATCAATAGGATGCCTCCCTTAATAGAAGGGTCCATGTGTTTTCCAGCATATATGTTCAGTAGTCATTTACAGCAGGGTGTGTGACCCAAATCAGAATCACCCTCCTAATTTTACCTCTCCTTTGAAGTTTGGCCTAACTTCTCTTTCCCTATCCCTGAAGAGAAATGTCCCTCACTTATCACTGTGAGACCACGGTGGCTCCTGTTCTCTTACCTACTTTCCAACTGAAAAGGTCAACTGAATCTGGAGAACCCTGGATTCTTCTGGCTTGCAAAACCCATATGGAGGTCTTGAACTTAAAAACACAATTAGATCCATTTCTACAAGTATAATGTGGACTTCCAATCATTCACATTTCAGTATTGATGTAAACTTTAGACAAAAATTATAAAACAAAAATTACAAAAATAAATTATAAAACCCCTAAATAAAGCCTCTGAAGCCCTCTGGAAAAAAGGGAATGTTTACAATTTCAATGTCTATTGAAACACCCAAATTATGTCATTAGTCTCTAACGTTTACATTTTCAGGAGTTTATTACCACTGTTTGATGAAAAGGAAGAAGAGGCAAATAGTAAAGCTTTTCTCAAGAGGAGAATAACCATGGAAATTAACACCAAATTCACTGGACTGATGTAGTTCTCACTGAACTTTTTATTTCATTAATCTCTGCCCTCTTTTTATAGCACTGCTTTCTTCTAAGTTGACTGACCTTAAGTTGCCCCGGCCTCCAGTGAAAGACAAATTTGTTAAATATAGTTCAGTTCAGTTCAGTTCAGTCGCTCAGTCGTGTCCGACTCTTTGCAGCATGCCAGGCCTCCCTGTCCATCAGCAACTCCCGGAGTTCAGTCAGACTCACAACCATCGAGTTGGTGATGCCATCCAGCCATCTCATCCTCTGTCGTCCCCTTCTCCTCCTGCCCCCAATCCCTCCCAGCATCAGAGTCTTCTCCAATGAGTCAACTCTTTGCATGAGGTGGCCAAAGTACTGGAGTTTCAGCTTTAGCATCTTTCCTTCCAAAGAACATCCAGGACTGATCTCCTTTAGAATGGACTGGTTGGATCTCCTTGCAGTCCAAGGGACTCTCAAGAGTCTTCTCCAACACCACAGTTCTAAAGCATCAATTCTTCGGCNGGTTCACGTATTGTTGAAGCCTGGCTTGGAGAATTCTGAGCATTACTTTCGTAGCATGTGAGATGAGTGCAATTGTGCAGTAGTTTAGCATTCTTTGGCATTGCCTTTCTTTGGGATTGGAATGAAAACTGACCTTTTCCAGTCCTGTGGCCACTGCTGAGTTTTCCAAATTTGCTGGCATATTGAGTGCAGCACTTTCACAGCATCATCATTAAGCTACTGAAAAGCCGTATCAACTAACATAGTATTATAATGAAAATAACTATACATTGAGCACATGATTTGGGCCAGGCTAAGTATTTTACATGCATTGTCTTTTTACTTGCTATTTGAAGTAATACAGGAAAAAACAGCTTCTTTATTTGATTTACTACACATAATACACTAAATATAGAAGTGCCTAAAATATAATGAATGCTCAGTAATTATTATTGTTCATATGTCTTAGTTCACAACTACCCTATGATAAGTTTCATTCTTTCAGTTCACAGATGTGAAAACTGAGGATTAAGGAGGTTTAGTAACTTGGCTGTAATTCCCCAGCTAATAAGTGACAGAATTAGAATTTCGGCCCAGGCCTGGTTTAACCACCAAGACTAAATTCTTAACCATTTTGTTGTACTCTCTTCTATAGTTAGAGACCTAAGAAACCCACTGAATGTATCGATGACAACTGTATTATTTTTGAACTAGGTTCACAGAAATAAAGCCTTAGAGACCTTATCAAGGCTTGCCTGAGTTTTTTACTCTATTCAGTTAAGTATAAATAAAGTAAGGTACTAAATATTTGGACTTGGAAGGCATAATACTACTTTTCAGGTTAACACCTTTGATCTAGAATTCACAGATTTTTGTTTTTGTTCTCCTTAAACTTCAGGCCAAGAAAAACAACAGAGGATCTTTGGAAGGATATGGAAACCAAATTAAACAAGGCTCCATTCTGAAGATTTTCTATGTTCCGAAATTCCATCGTCACAAAGGTAATTCAGTGATAGTTTCATTTCTTTATAAAATAAATCTCAAGACTCGGCAAACCTATTTGGCTCCTGAGACAGACACTGGGAACAGCTGGAGAATAAATTAGTTTCAATATTCAATTACAAACAAGAATCTACCATCACCTGGAACTAGAAATGGGAACAATCTCTGAAACCTACAAGTTTCTTAGGTTTTATAGAGTTTAGTAACAATCTTTTTTTTAACAAATTGCATTATAAATGATCCTAATATAACTGTGCACACTTAGTAATATGGACAGTCCCTTGAGGAAATGCCACTCTGAATCCAAGTAACTGGCAAACTCTTATTACCAACTGCATTAGACTAACCCTCACTGCAAGTTGCTTTGCTTTTCCCTGAGAAATGTCAGTCCTTCTCAACTTCAGGCCTATTTTCCATGCCTATTTATATTCCTGTTTTCTCCCCCAACCCCGTTGGTTGCTGTCATTCAGTTGCTTACTTGTGTCTGACTCTTCGCGACCCCATGGATTACAGCATGCCAGCCTTTCCTGTTCTTCACAATCTTCTGGAGTTTGCTTAAATTCATACCCATTGAGTCAGTGATGCCGTCCAACCATCTCATCCTCTGTCATCCCCTTCTCCTGCCATCCATCTTTTCCGGCAGCAGGGTCTTTTCCAGTGAGTCTGCTCTTCGCATCAGGTGGCCAAAGTATTGGAGTTTCAGCTTCAGCATCAGTCCCTCCAATGAATATTCAGGGTTGATTTCCTTTAATATTGACTGGTTTGATCCCCTTGCTGTCCAAGGGACTCTTTCAAGAGTCTTCTTCCTCAAACCCCTACTACTAGCAAAATAAATAGAACCTCAAGGATTCAAATGTATGTAAAGAAAAAAATTCTTAAGCTGCAGTCACAGTTGAAAAGCCATGGGTTTTTATGATGGGAAAATGAAGACTGTGCCCCTCAACTTCTCCCAAGGTGGGCATCCTCAAGAAACAGAAATATGGTGTGAACCATGGAAAGCACAAAAACTCAAAATCTCCCACCCAGCTACTCCACTTTGAACATCTCTAAAGAGAAATGAAGATCTACCTGAATTAAGGGGGAAAGTTTACTACACTCTCTCTTCATAACTGTGTTAGAGTTCAGACTCTCACCTTAGAGGCAACGAGAGTCCAAGAGTTAGGAATTCTGTTAAAATACTCTGCTCTTCCCTTGTTGCTTCAACTCATTCCCTAGCACTGATGCACAATCCTCTTTCTCCAGTATTATGCAGGCAGCAATGCAGCTGCTTCACAGGCATGAAAAAGAAGGATCTACAGGATTAAGAGGAGCAAACTACAATGTATAATATAAGTTATAAGGATATATTGTACAATGTATGGAACATAACCAATATTTTATAACTATAAATGAAGTATAATTTTTAAAAGCTGTGAATCATTGTATTGTACACCAGTAACATATAGCATTGTACATCAATAAAAAAGACAAAAGATGATTAATTAATATGCATAAAAAAGAACTAGCTGCCAGAGAGAATATGGCACAATTTTTTTTAAAAAAGAAGGACGTATACTCTAAACTGCCAGAAGAGAGAGTAAATTCATTGGTAGAATTCTTCTGGAGTAAAAGTGAGAACAAGACTGAAAAATTTAACACTAGACATGTGTATTCCTCCCATTGTTGCTAAGTCGCTTCAGTCATGTCCGACTCTGTGCGACCCCATAGATGGCAGCCCATCAGCCTACTCCGTCTCTGGGATTCTCCAGGCAAGAACACTGGAGTGGGTTGCCATTTCCTTTTCCAATGCATAAAAGTGAAAAGTGAAAGGGAAGTCGCTCAGTCGTGTCCGACTACCAGGCTCCTTCGCCCATAGGATTTTCCAGGCAAGAGTGCTGGAGTGGGTTGCCATTGCCTTCTCCGATTCCTCCCATACCCACAGTCTATCCACAGAAGAAAGAAGTTGATTAATATGCTGTTCTCCAGGAAAACTTTGAAACTCAGAATTAGGAGCACTATTATTGCCAAAATATTTTCTCCAAGAAAAACTCAACATATAAGAAAGAAACAAAATAAATTTTCCTTCTATTAGAGAATTCATGGAACCCACTGGAAAAGCCATCTTGTGATTAATAGCACAGACATTTTGTACTAGCGGATGTTCATCAGATAAGTATTTTAAAAGCCAAACCAAACAAGCAAAATTCTCCAAAAAAAAAAAAAAAAGAGAGAACTGACTGACTAGTAACTCCTTCAAGAGGTGTTTCCCAAAAGGCTCCCTCACTCTTTTCAACAATTAGAGCATGCTACCAAAAGTGTTCATTTGGCAATTAATCACACACAGTCTTGTGATATGTCTGATAATATTTCTTTCAGTGATTATTTAACTACTGCAGTTTTGCCTTACATATTTCCCACAACTTCCCACCTATTTCTTAGATTAAAAGCTCTCTGAGGACAAGGACTCATCATCATCATTATAATTTTTTTGTCCTTAAGGTGACTAAGCAATGTAGCTAGATAAGTAATTGATGGTTAGACCAAAATCTGAGGTATAGAGACAGTATGATTTTCTAGAGTAAAATTCAAAAATCCACTATTTTATGTACTGTCAACTACAAACTGGCACTTGCCAAGAGCACTGCCAGCGGCTGAACAACAAGGACTTTTGCCACCTGCATCTGCAGAGGTTGAACCCTGCGCTGCTGCAGCTGCTGACCTTCAGCCCACCCTGAGGAAGCTCAGGGTGGAGTGAGGCACTCTGTGCTCCAGGCACTCCTGTGGAATATAGTCAGATATTTTCAGGAACTGATTTCAGAAGCCAATCTTTGCATCTCCTCATATCTAGAAAAGTACTAAATCCCTTCTTGATGACATCAGCTCCTAATAACTGTCTTGTGATATGTCTGATAATATTTCTTTCAGTGATTATTTAACTACTGCAGTTTTGCCTTATATATTTCCCACAACTTCCCACCTATTTCTTAGATTAAAAGCTCTCTGAGGACAAGGAATCATCGTCATCATTATAATTTTTTGTCCTTAAGGTGACTAAGCAATGCAGCTAGATAAGTAATTGATGGTTAGACCAAAATCTGAGGTATAGAGACAGTATGATTTTCTAGAGTAAAATTTTAAAAATCCACTATTTTATGTACTGTCAACTACAAACTGGCACTTGCCAAGAGCACTGCCAGTGGCTGAACAACAAGGACTTTTGCCACCTGCATCTGCAGAGGTTGAACCTGCACTGCTGCAGCTGCTGACCTTCAGCACCCCCTGAGGAAGCTCAGGGTGGAGTGAGGCACTCTGTGCTCCAGGCACTCTGGTGGAATATAGTCAGATATTTTCAGGAACTGATTTCATAAAACAATCTTTGCATCTCCTCATATCTAGAAAAGTACTAAATCCCTTCTTGATGACATCAGCTCCTAATAACTAGCAGAAAACCTTTTGTAAAATGAGTGCTTAATTGCATTGAACTCCTCCTTCACCAAAATACTATCTATTGACCTTCCCACACTGCCTCTTTGGAGCAGTCTCCCAGAACTAACTGAGGTGCTGTCTCCTCAGTTACGGTCCTCATTTTGCCCCAAATAAAACTTAACTGGCAGCTCTCAAGCTGTACATCCTTTTTAGTCGACAGGATTTAGGATTGTCTGAGGTTCTACCACTTACTGTTTGATTTTCGTTGAGTTACATAATCTCTCGGAACCACATATTTCTCCTGTGTAAAGTTAATAATGGTATCATTATCATAGGATTGTTGTGATTTTGAAATGTGTTAATACAAATAAATTGGTTAAAAGTATGTCATACAGAAAAAGAAAAAAAAAACAATAAATCCTTAGATATAATTATTTATGTTATGTACACAAGGGTCTATGTGACTCCTAGGGTAGTGGGTGAACATGCAAATTTGGGAGTTAGATATGGAAAGAATGAAGGGTATTTCCTCATATGGATTACCATCATCCCTGGCAAGAGAAACTAAAGCTCTTGACATCATGGTCAAGGGAGCTATCAATGTCTCTCACTTTCTCAAAACCTTTTGGAAACAATGATCACACTGTACACAGTCAAGTTAAATAGAATGATATAATAAATCAGAGTAAGTCCATTGTCTTGAAGGAAAAGACACCAAAGACGTAAGTACAACCACACCCTCCCATCCTGCCATTCCAAACAGTTTTTCACCTGTAAGTCATTCCTAGGACATTGATCCCATCATTTTTCAGAACATAAAAGAAAGAAGAAAAAAAAAGAGGGCAACAACAGATGCTTTCTCTCATCCATCTACAATCAGTGCTTCTCAGCATGTCCTTCATCTAATGCACTGTTACCCGCTCACATACCAGGAAAAAGTACAATAAATGACAACAAGCTATGCATACAGCATGCATGTAATAACCACACACACACACTCCTGTGTTTGCTACAGACCACCAGCCTGATCCCACTGAAATAAGCCAACAGTTACCTCCCTGTCTCTTCCTCTGGCAAGGTCTAATAATAGTTGCATGACCAGTACAGACAAAAGGCTGCAGTAGAAAATACCTGCCTTTGGGACTTTTTCCCTACTCCTCAGTCATGGTTGCTCTCCTAAGAGAAAGCAGAGCCTTTATGCTACCTCCTGATGGCCTCTCCAGGTTCAAGCGATCATTACAGCGCCTACAAACCACTGCAGTTTCCTCCTTAGCTCCTGTCTCAACCCACTCTGACACATTCCACACATTCATGCAGAAGAATTTTCTAAAAACACAAGTCNCATTCTTTGGCATTGCCTTTCTTTGGGATTGGAATGAAAACTGACCTTTTCCAGTCCTGTGGCCACTGCTGAGTTTTCCAAATTTGCTGGCATATTGAGTGCAGCACTTTCACAGCATCATCATTAAGCTACTGAAAAGCCGTATCAACTAACATAGTATTATAATGAAAATAACTATACATTGAGCACATGATTTGGGCCAGGCTAAGTATTTTACATGCATTGTCTTTTTACTTGCTATTTGAAGTAATACAGGAAAAAACAGCTTCTTTATTTGATTTACTACACATAATACACTAAATATAGAAGTGCCTAAAATATAATGAATGCTCAGTAATTATTATTGTTCATATGTCTTAGTTCACAACTACCCTATGATAAGTTTCATTCTTTCAGTTCACAGATGTGAAAACTGAGGATTAAGGAGGTTTAGTAACTTGGCTGTAATTCCCCAGCTAATAAGTGACAGAATTAGAATTTCGGCCCAGGCCTGGTTTAACCACCAAGACTAAATTCTTAACCATTTTGTTGTACTCTCTTCTATAGTTAGAGACCTAAGAAACCCACTGAATGTATCGATGACAACTGTATTATTTTTGAACTAGGTTCACAGAAATAAAGCCTTAGAGACCTTATCAAGGCTTGCCTGAGTTTTTTACTCTATTCAGTTAAGTATAAATAAAGTAAGGTACTAAATATTTGGACTTGGAAGGCATAATACTACTTTTCAGGTTAACACCTTTGATCTAGAATTCACAGATTTTTGTTTTTGTTCTCCTTAAACTTCAGGCCAAGAAAAACAACAGAGGATCTTTGGAAGGATATGGAAACCAAATTAAACAAGGCTCCATTCTGAAGATTTTCTATGTTCCGAAATTCCATCGTCACAAAGGTAATTCAGTGATAGTTTCATTTCTTTATAAAATAAATCTCAAGACTCGGCAAACCTATTTGGCTCCTGAGACAGACACTGGGAACAGCTGGAGAATAAATTAGTTTCAATATTCAATTACAAACAAGAATCTACCATCACCTGGAACTAGAAATGGGAACAATCTCTGAAACCTACAAGTTTCTTAGGTTTTATAGAGTTTAGTAACAATCTTTTTTTTAACAAATTGCATTATAAATGATCCTAATATAACTGTGCACACTTAGTAATATGGACAGTCCCTTGAGGAAATGCCACTCTGAATCCAAGTAACTGGCAAACTCTTATTACCAACTGCATTAGACTAACCCTCACTGCAAGTTGCTTTGCTTTTCCCTGAGAAATGTCAGTCCTTCTCAACTTCAGGCCTATTTTCCATGCCTATTTATATTCCTGTTTTCTCCCCCAACCCCGTTGGTTGCTGTCATTCAGTTGCTTACTTGTGTCTGACTCTTCGCGACCCCATGGATTACAGCATGCCAGCCTTTCCTGTTCTTCACAATCTTCTGGAGTTTGCTTAAATTCATACCCATTGAGTCAGTGATGCCGTCCAACCATCTCATCCTCTGTCATCCCCTTCTCCTGCCATCCATCTTTTCCGGCAGCAGGGTCTTTTCCAGTGAGTCTGCTCTTCGCATCAGGTGGCCAAAGTATTGGAGTTTCAGCTTCAGCATCAGTCCCTCCAATGAATATTCAGGGTTGATTTCCTTTAATATTGACTGGTTTGATCCCCTTGCTGTCCAAGGGACTCTTTCAAGAGTCTTCTTCCTCAAACCCCTACTACTAGCAAAATAAATAGAACCTCAAGGATTCAAATGTATGTAAAGAAAAAAATTCTTAAGCTGCAGTCACAGTTGAAAAGCCATGGGTTTTTATGATGGGAAAATGAAGACTGTGCCCCTCAACTTCTCCCAAGGTGGGCATCCTCAAGAAACAGAAATATGGTGTGAACCATGGAAAGCACAAAAACTCAAAATCTCCCACCCAGCTACTCCACTTTGAACATCTCTAAAGAGAAATGAAGATCTACCTGAATTAAGGGGGAAAGTTTACTACACTCTCTCTTCATAACTGTGTTAGAGTTCAGACTCTCACCTTAGAGGCAACGAGAGTCCAAGAGTTAGGAATTCTGTTAAAATACTCTGCTCTTCCCTTGTTGCTTCAACTCATTCCCTAGCACTGATGCACAATCCTCTTTCTCCAGTATTATGCAGGCAGCAATGCAGCTGCTTCACAGGCATGAAAAAGAAGGATCTACAGGATTAAGAGGAGCAAACTACAATGTATAATATAAGTTATAAGGATATATTGTACAATGTATGGAACATAACCAATATTTTATAACTATAAATGAAGTATAATTTTTAAAAGCTGTGAATCATTGTATTGTACACCAGTAACATATAGCATTGTACATCAATAAAAAAGACAAAAGATGATTAATTAATATGCATAAAAAAGAACTAGCTGCCAGAGAGAATATGGCACAATTTTTTTTAAAAAAGAAGGACGTATACTCTAAACTGCCAGAAGAGAGAGTAAATTCATTGGTAGAATTCTTCTGGAGTAAAAGTGAGAACAAGACTGAAAAATTTAACACTAGACATGTGTATTCCTCCCATTGTTGCTAAGTCGCTTCAGTCATGTCCGACTCTGTGCGACCCCATAGATGGCAGCCCATCAGCCTACTCCGTCTCTGGGATTCTCCAGGCAAGAACACTGGAGTGGGTTGCCATTTCCTTTTCCAATGCATAAAAGTGAAAAGTGAAAGGGAAGTCGCTCAGTCGTGTCCGACTACCAGGCTCCTTCGCCCATAGGATTTTCCAGGCAAGAGTGCTGGAGTGGGTTGCCATTGCCTTCTCCGATTCCTCCCATACCCACAGTCTATCCACAGAAGAAAGAAGTTGATTAATATGCTGTTCTCCAGGAAAACTTTGAAACTCAGAATTAGGAGCACTATTATTGCCAAAATATTTTCTCCAAGAAAAACTCAACATATAAGAAAGAAACAAAATAAATTTTCCTTCTATTAGAGAATTCATGGAACCCACTGGAAAAGCCATCTTGTGATTAATAGCACAGACATTTTGTACTAGCGGATGTTCATCAGATAAGTATTTTAAAAGCCAAACCAAACAAGCAAAATTCTCCAAAAAAAAAAAAAAAAGAGAGAACTGACTGACTAGTAACTCCTTCAAGAGGTGTTTCCCAAAAGGCTCCCTCACTCTTTTCAACAATTAGAGCATGCTACCAAAAGTGTTCATTTGGCAATTAATCACACACAGTCTTGTGATATGTCTGATAATATTTCTTTCAGTGATTATTTAACTACTGCAGTTTTGCCTTACATATTTCCCACAACTTCCCACCTATTTCTTAGATTAAAAGCTCTCTGAGGACAAGGACTCATCATCATCATTATAATTTTTTTGTCCTTAAGGTGACTAAGCAATGTAGCTAGATAAGTAATTGATGGTTAGACCAAAATCTGAGGTATAGAGACAGTATGATTTTCTAGAGTAAAATTCAAAAATCCACTATTTTATGTACTGTCAACTACAAACTGGCACTTGCCAAGAGCACTGCCAGCGGCTGAACAACAAGGACTTTTGCCACCTGCATCTGCAGAGGTTGAACCCTGCGCTGCTGCAGCTGCTGACCTTCAGCCCACCCTGAGGAAGCTCAGGGTGGAGTGAGGCACTCTGTGCTCCAGGCACTCCTGTGGAATATAGTCAGATATTTTCAGGAACTGATTTCAGAAGCCAATCTTTGCATCTCCTCATATCTAGAAAAGTACTAAATCCCTTCTTGATGACATCAGCTCCTAATAACTAGCAGAAAACCTTTTGTAAAATGAGTGCTTAATTGCATTGAACTCCTCCTTCACCAAAATATTATCTATTGACCTTCCCACACTGCCTCTTTGGAGCAGTCTCCCAGAACTAACTGAGGTGCTGTCTCCTCACAGTCCTCATTTTGCCCCAAATAAAACTTAACTGGCAGCTCTCAAGTTGTACATCCTTTTTAGTCAACAGGATTTAGGATTGTCTGAGGCTCTACCACTTACTGTTTGATTTTCGTTGAGTTACATAAACTCTCGGAACCACATATTTCTCCTGTGTAAAGTTAATAATGGTATCATTATCATAGGATTGTTGTGATTTTGAAATGTGTTAATACAAATAAATTGGTTAAAAGTATGTCATACAGAAAAAGAAAAAAAAAACAATAAATCCTTAGATATAATTATTTATGTTATGTACACAAGGGTCTATGTGACTCCTAGGGTAGTGGGTGAACATGCAAATTTGGGAGTTAGATATGGAAAGAATGAAGGGTATTTCCTCATATGGATTACCATCATCCCTGGCAAGAGAAACTAAAGCTCTTGACATCATGGTCAAGGGAGCTATCAATGTCTCTCACTTTCTCAAAACCTTTTGGAAACAATGATCACACTGTACACAGTCAAGTTAAATAGAATGATATAATAAATCAGAGTAAGTCCATTGTCTTGAAGGAAAAGACACCAAAGACGTAAGTACAACCACACCCTCCCATCCTGCCATTCCAAACAGTTTTTCACCTGTAAGTCATTCCTAGGACATTGATCCCATCATTTTTCAGAACATAAAAGAAAGAAGAAAAAAAAAGAGGGCAACAACAGATGCTTTCTCTCATCCATCTACAATCAGTGCTTCTCAGCATGTCCTTCATCTAATGCACTGTTACCCGCTCACATACCAGGAAAAAGTACAATAAATGACAACAAGCTATGCATACAGCATGCATGTAATAACCACACACACACACTCCTGTGTTTGCTACAGACCACCAGCCTGATCCCACTGAAATAAGCCAACAGTTACCTCCCTGTCTCTTCCTCTGGCAAGGTCTAATAATAGTTGCATGACCAGTACAGACAAAAGGCTGCAGTAGAAAATACCTGCCTTTGGGACTTTTTCCCTACTCCTCAGTCATGGCTGCTCTCCTAAGAGAAAGCAGAGCCTTTATGCTACCTCCTGATGGCCTCTCCAGGTTCAAGCGATCATTACAGCGCCTACAAACCACTGCAGTTTCCTCCTTAGCTCCTGTCTCAACCCACTCTGACACATTCCACACATTCATGCAGAAGAATTTTCTAAAAACACAAGTCCGATCCCATTCCACTTTTGTTTAAAATTCTTTAATCAAATATATCATTCTATTATACATTATAGTCATACGTGCATTATGTCATACATCTACCTAGAAACTAAAGTCATGTGAGGGCTCAAATTGCCTTACTCATATTAAGCAATCTTCACTCATTCATTCAAAAATATATATAATGGGAAATTCCATGGCAGTCCAGTGTTTAGGCGGGGAAGGCAATGGCACCCCACCCCAGTACTCTTGTCTGGAAAATCCAATGGACGGAGTAGCCTGGTGGGCTGCAGTCCATGGGGTCACACAGACTGCAGCGACTTCACTTTCACTTTTCTCTTTCATGCACTGGAGAAGGAAATGGCAACCCACTCCAGTATTCTTGCCTGGAGAATCCCAGGGATGGGGGAGCCTGGTGGGCTGTCGTCTATGGGGTCACACAGAGTCGGACACGACTGAAGTGACTAAGCAGCAGCAGCAGCAGCCAGTGTTTAGGACATGGATCTTTCACTGCTGAGGGCCCAGGTTCAATCCCCAGTCAGGGAACTAGGACCTCACCTGGCTCAGCCAAAAAAAATAAAGTGTATATATATAATATGTATATATACACATATGTATATATGTATGTATAGTATGTATACTATGTATATATATATATAATATGTATATAATATATATATACATACACATATAATGAATATGTGTTGTGTACCAGGCATTACACTAGCCCCTGAAGAGATGAGTCAGATCATTCCCTTCAATTTATTCAAAATCATATCAGAGGAGGGGAGGACATTCAACCATGTGAACAGAAAATTAAAATATATATTAATTATTTATATATTATACTACAATTTCAATATATGTTATGATTGCAGAGGCACCAATTAATATAGGGGCTTCTACTAAACCCCTGAACAGGCTACGAAAGGCTTCTTGGAAGAAGCCATGTCTAAACTGAAACCTAAAGCATAAGCAGATGTGTATCCAGAACCAGGAACTACTAGCAGTCTATGAAGACTGGAGTAGTAGCAAAGGATAAGACTTGGGAAATATACAGGAACCAGATCATAAAAAGACTTAAGCCACTTTTAAGTGTTCAAAGTTTGTCTTGAAGGTATTTAGCTGAGCAGTACGGTTAGGTTTGTACTTTTAAAAGACCACTTTAATTAGAGTATAGTAGTCATTCAAAATATTTCTAGAACACATGAATATATCAGCATCATGAAACAATTTCAAGAATTCAAAAAAGAGAAATCGGCAAATCAGCAGTGGCTGTGAAGTCCTAGAAGTATTTTACGGAAGAGTGTAGCTGGGTTTTTAAAAGCGTAAGATTTTGAGAGGGTAATTCAAGGAAATGAAGGACAACCCTGCTGGGAACAGGAAAGGGTACAAGGAAGATAATGAGGTTAAAAACTGCTTGAATAAAAATATACGGTGACGTTGTAGAAGAGTAACTAGTTTCAAGTAGTGAGTGCTAGGTCTGGGCAGGCTAGGTTGATATCTCAGGGTTAACCTTGCTGTGCAGAGCCTCAAATGCCAGACTCCAGATTTAGACTTCACCAGTCAAGAGAATTCATGGAGGAGAACTGAAAGAAGAGAGGCATACTCCAAGTATTGCTTTAGGAAGACTGACTATGAATTGAAAGATGTTGTAAAACAACCTGTGAATGAAAAAAAAAAAAGATGCAGGAGCTAGGCTGCAAGCTTTGTATCAAATGAAAAACTGCAGTTAGGAGAGAAAAGCAAAAGTCAAAGGCTAAGAGATGGTGGGAAACAAAGGCTGCCTCAAAGGCCAACCTGCCACACCCACACCCACACTCACACCCCCATCACCCCCGACTAACCCTGCCCAGGAGACTGATTTAAATAGAAACATTTCCTGCAGCTGAGTGTGATAATTTAAAAAGCAAAAGTCAAAGGCTAAGAGATGGTGGGAAACAAAGGCTGCCTCAAAGGCCAACCTGCCACACCCACACCCACACTCACACCCCCATCACCCCCGACTAACCCTGCCCAGGAGACTGATTTAAATAGAAACATTTCCTGCAGCTGAGTGTGATAATTTAGAAATGAGGGGTTTTGAAGGAGAAATGAAGAGAAAAGACCACTTGGAGAATAAGAAAGGACTATCAGAAAAATCAAAAGGTGGCACTGAGCCCATTCTTAAATCCCCTCAATTAATCACCCAAGGTATTCACTCAGTTGGGGCTTCCCTTTGTATTCTACACTTCTTAGCCAAAAGGCCAAGAAGCGATCCCTTTGTATTCTAGAAACTCCCTCAGATAGAGCAGACCTACACTTTGTCTTAGGCCCCAGAGACCCATTTAGATAAAAGAGCTCCTTCCTCTCACTAGTTTGGCCTACTTCTTCTACCTGCTCTTTGTACCCTCAGAAACCATAAGAAGCAAAACAGTAAACTCAATCATTCTATTGTCTCCAGTTTGAACTCAGGTCACTTTGATCTCCCAAAGCAACAAGCCAATTTAATAGTACTTGCTGCTGCTGCTGCTAAGTCGCTTTAGTTGTGTCCGACTCTGTGCAACCCCATAGACAGCAGCGCACCAGGCTCCACCGTCCCTGGGATTCTCCAGGCAAGAACACTGGAGTGGGGCTACCATTTCCTTCTCCAATGCATGAAAGTGAAACGTGAAAGTGAAGTCGCTCATTCGTGTGTGACTTCGAGACCCCGTGGACTGTAGCCTACCAGGCTCCTCCGTCCATGGGATTTTCCAGGCAAGAGTACTGGAGTGGGGGGTGGGGTGGGGNTACCATTTCCTTCTCCAATGCATGAAAGTGAAACGTGAAAGTGAAGTCGCTCATTCGTGTGTGACTTCGAGACCCCGTGGACTGTAGCCTACCAGGCTCCTCCGTCCATGGGATTTTCCAGGCAAGAGTACTGGAGTGGGGGGTGGGGTGGGGCTGCCATTTTCTTCTCCTAATAGTATTTAGGGATACTGAAAAAAAATTAGAAAACCTTCCGGAACTGTTTAAATTTTTAGCACAGCAGTCTGCGGAAAAACTGGCTTAAGCTCTCATCCAAAGGAACAACGTCATTTGTAAATAGATCTCATATAAGATTCAAATAAATAAATTCTATCTTTTCAACTGTCTTCAAAGTCAGAAAATCATGTTTTTCACATATATTATTATTCTACTTTGTTGCAGGTGAGGAAACTGAAGTTACCTTCTTTAAGGTCTGGAGATATTAACAGCCCTAAATTTTGCTCCAAACTGGATAGTCTCCTCCTGGAGCAGATGTAAATGACAGCAAATTAACAGATTCTTCTGGAATGGCATTTCATTTAACTGATCATTTAACTGATGATGGTTGTTATCACTAGAACTTTTTTAGAACATCAAACAGATGTTTGCTAGGTCTGATCAAGTGATAAATTTTCCTTGGCTTCCCTTTGTTTCCAAAGTAATTAGGGGCTTTTTCCCATCTCTTTTTGATGTCCACAGAGGCCATAATGAGGGTAGTTAAATATGCAAACAGAAGAAAGAAAAACAGAATGTCAACATACATAATGTTGTTGTATAATTTACCTATATTATAATTTACCTATTGAGGTACCTACTTACTCATAAACTGGGAATCATATTGCTAACAAACTTAAGCAACTTTCCTAAATTATTTAGGTATATTTTCCACTGTCTTTGTCAAGGTGTGGCTCAGGGGTCTTTTGTCCCTTTATAATTTATCAGCACCTCCAAACACTGCAAGATAAGGAGATAATTTAAGTCAAAACAATGTGCAGGCGACAGATATGCAGCTGCAAGTCAAGTCCCCAGGCGTCTTTCCAAGCAGATGACCGACCACTCCTGCTCCTATCTAGAAATGCTTTAGTCAGCTCAGCTGTTTCCCTTGATTGAAGAGTCTGCAACTAGATGGAAAATACTTATGAAGTTAATTGTTTGCCTTATTTTCTAAAACATCAATGTAATATTTAAGTCATTTCAGCTTTTCCAATGTATCATTTCTTAGCCATTACAATCTGGCATGTAATGCCATGCAAGAACCGGATAGACAGTTTATTAAAGAACTTGCATAAGAGGACCATAAGACCCTTCTAGATCAAAGGACACGCACTCTGATACCTCATGGCATCAGAATCTTATACTTCTTATGTACTGCATGTTTTAATTGAGGTAAGATATTTCTAACAAAATGAATGCCAAACTATAAGGTTATCAACAAAGAATTTATCTGGTTAAAGGGGCCTCCCTGGTGGTAAAGAATCTGCCTGCAATGTGGGAGACCTGGATTCGATCCTTGGGTGGGAAGATTCCCTGGAGAAGGGAAGGGCTACCCACTCCTGTATCTATTCTTGCCTGGAGAATCCCATGGACAGAGAAGCCTGGCGGGCTACAGTCCATAGGGTCACAAGAGTCGGACACGACTTAGCAACTAAACCACCACCAGCACTCACTCCAGTATTCTGGCCTGGAGGGTTCCATGAACTGTATAGTCCGCGGGGGTCACAAAGACACACTGAGCGACTTTCACTTCACTATCTGATGAAAATTTCCCTAATTGTAAAAGGCCAGATACATTGGGAAACTCTAGATTACCAAGAGTAGAGTAACAGTATAACATTCCCAAACATTTTTTAACATTCCCAAACATTTTGGACCACAAAACTTTTTGTAATACAAACTAACATCACCCAGAAGTGACAAACAATACAGAAAGTACTGAATACTGCCATTCATCATCAGTTATCACTGGAACCACAGCAGAAGGGGGTAAAAAATAACAATCAAAGCACTGAGTTAACAGAGTTTTAAAAAGGAGAGGGGATTTTGGGGGAAGATGCTTTTAAAAGCACACTTTGCTTATTCCACAATTTTAAGAAAAAATCATAAGCTATTTATTATGGAAATAATGAAGAATCTCTAATACCCTTTTTGAAGTTTACTGACAGGTAGGGTCTTAACTGCACCTAGGTAACTTAGGGTGATCCCTAAATTTTAGGAATTACCAAACGCCTAAAAGATGCTGTGTATCTGTACTAAGATAGGCTTTGTTTTTTTTCTTTTTGTTTGAATGAATGAATGAATGAATGAATATTAGAACTAAACCTTTGACCTGATAGATGAATAAAAACTATGGCTTTAAACCCAGTTCCATCACCAGTTGATGTGTGATCTTGGTCTCAGGGCCCCCTGGGCCTCCTGGTCTCTATACAATAAGCCCTTCAGCCCTAAGTCCCTCCTGTAACTTACAGGGGAAAGACAGAGCTATATTATACCTTGCTAGCAGCTGGAAAATCCAATGGACGGAGTAGCCTGGTGGGCTGTAGTCCATGGGGTCGCCAACAGTCGGACAGACTGAGCGACTTCACTTTCACTTTTCTCTTTCATGCATTGGAGAAGGAAATGGCAACCTACTCCAGTATTCTTGCCTGGAGAATCCCAGGGATGGGGGAGCCTGATGGGCTGCCGTCTATGGGGTCAGACAGAGTCGGACACGACTGAAGTGACTTAGCAGCAGCAGCAGCAGCAGCTGTTACCTACCAAGCAGCTGTTAACGGGGGTGCCTGTAAGCCACTATCTCTGCCAGGAAGACTTCAGTACTCCATTCCTATCTCAAACGCATCTCTCAAGGTGCTTCCCGCACTCAACTGCTTCATAAACTTTTGCATAAAATCTTGTAACCACAAGCGTCCGACGGGTCAACTCATCGGGCATAAAACTGCAGTTTCTGGTTGCCTTGTCACCGCCAGCCCTTTAACCTCGGCTAGAAAGTCAGATCCAGTAAAAAACAAAACAAAACAAAACAAAACAAAACAGGACCCGCCTCACACTTGAGAGACAAAACCAAGTTCTTTCTCCTGCACTTGCCCCCTTTAATCAACGTTCAAGTACAAATGGACGTCTCCGGACACCCCGGCGTTTGGGGAAGGACGGCCCGGCCGGGCCCTACCTGGTTGAAGTGCAGCTGTCCCGGCGCGGGGGCGCCCTCCACGGGGGCGGTTCCCAGACGCTCCAACAGGCGCCCGAGCTGCGCCGCCGACAGGCTCCGGTTGGCGCCGAACACGCTCAGCACATCCTCGCTGAAGGCGAGCCCGGGCACCTCCGCCTCCCCTCCGAGGCCAGCGGCCGCCAACAGCAGGAGCCCAGCCACCGCTCGACCCGGAGCCATCCTGGCCGCGGTTGCCCCTCACGGGCCCAAAACGGACTGGAGCGCACAGGGACGTGCCGGGCGCAGCCGCGTCGGTGCCCAAGGACGCCGGTCAGGCGTCGGCGCCGGTCCGGGTCAGCGGTGGCGCGGGGCGCACCTGGTCCTCCGGCGCCTTCGAAATAGCAGCAGCCCGCGACCTGCCGGGCATTGAAGTGGCGGTGCAGCCGAGGGGGTGGGAGCGATAGACAGAGCGGGCCCCCGGGCCTCCTGGAGAGCCTGAGATAAAAAGGACAAAGGGGGACAGAGATAAAGGCCACCTGGCTACCCGCCGGTCGGCCTCGGGAGCACTGCGAGGCCGGAGCCCTCGGCCGCCCCGCGGGGCTTGGGGCCAACTGCTCCGGAGCGGAGTTTGCAGACATTCCAGGATTAGCTTGCAGTGTGATGACACATGCTCCTCCCGGATCTAAAGCCCGTCACTTTTTAGGAAGAAAACTACAGTGGCTACAGAACCCCACCTCCCCTTCCTTTCTTTCTGATTAATTCCATCTGCAAACTTAGAAGGGGTGAGGCGTGCAGTCCCCAGGCAGCTGCAGGAAATGGCCCCTTCGGAGTCCTGGGGTTTGACCGTCTAAACGGGACCCTCCCTCTCCCAGATCTCCCAGATCTTCCTTGGCAAGCAGAGAAGTAGGTGAGCTGATCTGCTAACCTCTCACCTCGCCTGTGTATTTCGGCGTCTGTTTTTGTCCACGTAAGTCAGTCCCTCTCTCTCTCCTTTCTTTCCTCCACTCCCTCCCTCCCCCTCTCTCAACACTATCCCTGGCGAGTCCGCTGTAAAAACTCTGAGCTCCGGCCCCGCGCTCTTTACAAATAACCGGAGGAGGAGGGCCCTGTCCCCGCCTCCCCGCAGCACGTGGTGACAAGCTCGCCGGCCTGGACTCCCGCGCGCGTCCACGCCGGGGCGCACAGCCGCTGCCCTCGCCTCTTGGCGGGCGGGGTGCACTCCTACCCGCCGCGGCGCCGGCTCCCCACCCTCACCCTCGGGGACTTACCTGAATGCCACCTCCTGGTCGATCTCTCTCGCCTCCTTTCTGACCTTGGTGGTCTCTTTGTTACCTTGTTGAAACCAGCTTCCTGAAATGGAGCCTGGAACCCTCAGCATTTTCTAAGAGATTAGCCGGAATTGCTTTTTTGTCTTACTTCTTAAAGTCAAGAGAAAAAGGAAACCCAATCTGGAGCGGCGGTGGCGAGCTCAGAGCCGGCACTGCTCTACCCGGCCCTTCCTGACGCCGCACGGGATATCCGCAGATCAGAGTGAATTGTTTGTTTGTTCAGATGAGAGTTCAAGAAAAGCCGACTTAGGTTTAAGGTCAACAAGTTTGTGCAAAGTGAACGCGATGTTTGAGGGCAAAGGTTGTTTCTGGTAGCTACCACTGTCCAGAAATAAACCGAAACCACGATTCACTGTGATAGAAAGACGGTAAGAGGAATTCAGAGCGCTGTTCTTGTATTTCACGGGGGAGAGTGCACGGCTTCCTAAAACTGCACGTTTTGAAGGAAGCACTAAATCCAGACAAGGGGCAGGCAATATCATTTCCCACGAGGAATTTAGATGGTGGAAGAAAGAGACATGGAGAGAAAATTCCAGAAGGACGAGGATCTAGGGGGACATATCTGCAGGACTGTCCCTATGGAGAAAATCTTGTTGTTTAGTCACTAAAGTTGTGTCCAACTCTTCTGTGACCCCATGAACTGTAGCCCACCAGGCTCCTCTATCCCTGGGCTTCCCAGGCAAGAGTACCGGAATAGGTTGGCATTGCCTGTTCCAGGGGATCTTCCCCAGGGATCAGAACTGCATCTCCTGCTTTGCAAGCATATTCTTTACCACTGAGCCAACCAGAGAAGCCCACGAAGAAGGTTTGCCTGTGTTCTAACCACAGAGCGTGGAAGGCAGCAGTAAGAGGAAAAAGTTACCCAGAGGAAGACTTCTGCAGAAAATAAGGCACAGCTGCTTTGGGAGGCAGTGGTCATTGCCTGTTCCAGGGGATCTTCCCCAGGGATCAGAACTGCATCTCCTGCTTTGCAAGCATATTCTTTACCACTGAGCCAACCAGAGAAGCCCACGAAGAAGGTTTGCCTGTGTTCTAACCACAGAGCGTGGAAGGCAGCAGTAAGAGGAAAAAGTTACCCAGAGGAAGACTTCTGCAGAAAATAAGGCACAGCTGCTTTGGGAGGCAGTGGCTTCCCCATGATTGAAAGCGATTCAAACTCATGGGTGTGTAGTGGGATTCCTGCCTTGGAGGAATATCAACAAAATGATCTTTATGGTGTGTCCCTTCCAACTATGAAATCTGTGTGTTTGCTGTTACTAATTTACAGAATTACATTGGTGCCAAAGGGCAAATATTCCACCAAGGGCCTGAAGTAGGTTCATATTACACTTAAGTTCTTAAATTACACAACTGATGGGGACACGTCAAGATTTTTCTTGGATCCTTACATATAGTTTGTTGCCCGTTTTTCCTTTTGACCCCAATAACTCAAGGTGATTCTTGGAAATCAGTGAATGTTCTAAATGATTCACCCAAACCCAGCAAGTTGTTCATTTCTACTTGAACTGCAACATTGATAAGATGTTGAACTTCCCACAAATGTGAATGGGTTTCAAGTAATACAAATTTTATATTGTGGATTTTTAAAATAAAATTTTATTCATCAGCTATTTGGCTCTCTCTATATATATGTATTTATATATATATATATACATACACACACACATTTTGCTTGGATGGGCTGGATGAAACACAAGCTAGAATCAAGATTGCTGGGAGAAATATCAATAATCCCACATATGCAGATGACACCACCTTATAGCAGAAAGCAAAGAAGAGCTAAAGAGCCTCTTGATGGAAGTGAAAGAGGAGAGTGAAAATTTTGGCTTAAAGCTCAACATTCAGAAAACTAAGATCATGGCATCCAGTCCCATCACTTCATGGCAAATAGATGGGGAAACAATGGAAACAGTGGCAGACTTTATTTTGGGGGGCTCCAAAATCACTGCAGATGGTGACTGCAGCCATGAAATTAAAAGATGCTGCTCCTTGGAAGGAAAGTTATGACCAACCAAGACAACATTAAAAAGCAGGGACATTACTTTGCCGACTAAGGTCCGTCTAGTCAAGGCAATGGTTTTTCCTGTGGTCATGTATGAATGTGAGAGTTGGACTGTGAAGAAGGCTGAGCACCCAAGAATTGATGCTTTTGAACTGTGGTGTTGGAGAAGACTCTTAAGAGTTGGACTGCAAGAAGATCCAACCAGTCCATCCTAAAGGAAATCAGTCCTGAATATTCATTGGAAGAACTGACGTTGAAGCTGGAACTCCAAAATTCTGGCCACCTGATGCGAAGAACTGACTCATTGGAAAAGACTCTGATGCTGGGAAAGATTGAAGGTGGGAAGAGAAGGGGACAACAGAGGATGAGATGGTTGGATGGCATCACCGACTCAGTGGACATGAGTTTGAGTAAACTCCGGGAATTGGTGATGGACAGGGAGGTCTGGCATGCTGTGGTCCATGAGGTCACAAAGAGTCGGACACGACTGAGCAACTGAACTGAACTGAACTGATACACATTTTGCCAAACCATCAATCTTACATGATGATAAATAGTAAAATAAATAATCAACCTGCTTGGCATCTTTATCAAAAACATTTAACATAATGTAAGCATGCTATAAAAGAGAGTATTCAAAAAATATTACTAACAACCAAATAGGTGAGGCTAATTTCTAGATCTAATGAAATAAAGTCACCAAAATACTTACTTAATGTTTTAGGGCCTAAAATATAACATTATATCAACAATATCATCGAAGAAAAGAACTTCCAATTTAAAATATAAGGTATAATGTAAAAACTTATTTTTCTCAGAAATGTGCTGTAAAGGTCAAAAAATTTTAAATGATAATAATGAAGAGAGAGTGCCAAGAACACTGGCCAGGATGTAGAACATTGTCTGGGAAACCTGGGAGAGTCATTTGACGCTCCTCTGTCCATGGAATTCTCCAGACAAGAATACAGGAGCCGGCTGCCATTTCCTACTCCAGAGGATCTTCCTGACCCAGGAATCAAGCCCAAGTCTCTGGCATTGTAGACAGATTCTTTACTATCTGAGTCACCAGGGAAGCCCCATTTGACCTCACCAGGTCTAAGTTCCCTCATCTATGAAACAATAAAATTGGGCTAGAAGCACAAATATTCACTCCAACTTTTTCATTTCTAAATGTCTAATTTAGAAGTCATCTATCGGGGCGGGGTGGATGGAGGGTGCGGGATAGGGGGGGAACATGAAACACCTAGAAGAGAAATAAAAGTTCAATTCTCCAATGGAAAGGGCATCTAACTTCAAATCTTATTAAATTTTTCTCAGTCCAGATCTTTTGTTACTATTGCAGAAGAAGAACATTGACCACTTTTAAACTTTTCCATGCATTCATTTCCCTCTAGAAGGATTAATGAGCAAACCTGGGAAATGGTATGTCCTTTTCCTTTTTTCCCCTCCTTTCTCTTCTTCTGGAGAAGGAAATGGCAACCCATTCAAGTACTTTTGCCTGGGAAATCTCATGGACAGAGGGACATAGTAGACTACAGTCCATGGGGTCACAAAGAGTCGGACACGGACTGAGCAACTTCACTTTCGCTTTCTCTTCTTCTCTCTTCCAGTCCTAAAGAAGTCATCCTCAGGAGCATAGCATAATAAATAATATCTGTATGGAGGGCAGTCACAGTGGCCCAAAGAAGAGTGTTGGAACTCAAACCAGGGAAGAAGGGTATCCAAGTGGGAGGGAAATTCAGCGTGTGCATTTAGAGCCCAGGCAGGGTGACAAGGTGTCAAGACTGGGGGAGGAAACTGGAAATCAGAGGATGCCTTCCTAAGGTGGTAAGAGCATATTCAAGTACCCCCACACAGTATGTCAGCACCCAAATATGATGAGTGAAACATCCTTTCCAGTATGATTCATCAGAGTCCAAGCTGGAAAGGAGGGCTTCGACAAAAAGCAGTGGCATGGTGCGAGGTATCAAGATCAGAGCAGGAGTTATGCAGCACCCTTGGTCAGTCTGAGAGAAGGAGAAGCTGTCGAGTGTAGAGTCAGAGGCTGGGTGGGTGAGGAGGGCATTCTGCACAGAATGGCTGAGGTGGACAAGGGTGAGGTGGGAGACCCTGCCAAGCACCCGCACCAGGGTACCAGGGTCTGTGCAGTAAAGAGCGCAGCCTGACGTGGGGGATGTGATAGTGTGATTTATAATCAGTTCAGTCACTCAGTCACGTGCGACTCTTTAAGACCCCATGGACTGCAGCACACCAGGCTGCCCTGTCCATCACCAGCTCCCGGAGCTTGCCCAAACTCATGTCCATTGAGTCGGTGATGCCACCCAACCATTTTATCCTCTGTTGTCCCCTTCTCCTCCTGCCTTCTATCTTTCCTCATTGGTCTTTTCCAGTAAGTCAGTTCTTCACATCAGATGGCCAAAGTGTTGGAGCTTCAGCTTCAGCATCAGACTTTCCATTGAATACTCAGGACTGATTTCCTTTACGATTGACTGGTTTGATCTCCTTGCAGTCCAAGGGACTCACAAGAGTCTTCTCCAGCACCACAGTTCAAAAGCATCAGTTCTTTGGTGCTCAGCTTTCTTTATAGTCCAACTCTCACATCAATACATGACCACTGGAAAAGCCATAGCTTTGACTAGACAGACTTGTTGGTAAAGTAATGTCTATGCTTTTTAATACACTGTCTGGGTTGGTTATAGCTTTTCTTCCAAGGAGCAAGCGTCTTTTAATTTCATGGCTGCAGTCAACATCTGCAGTGATTTTGGAGCCCAAGAAAAGAAACTCTATCACTGTTTCCATTGTTTCCCCATCTATTTGCCATGAAGTGATGGGACCAGATGCCATGATCTTAGATTTTTGAATGTTGAGTTTAAAGCCAGCTTTTTCACTCTCTTTTTTCACTTTCATCAAGAGGCTCTTTAGTTCCTCTTTGCTTTCTGCCATAAGGGTGGTGTCATCTGCATATCTATCTGAGGTTATTAATATTTCTCCCTGCAATCTAGATTCCAGCTTGTGCTTCTTACAGCCTGGCATTTTGCATGATGTACTCTGTATATAAGTAAATAAGCAAGGTGACAATATACAGCCTTGACATGACGTATAATAAGAAAAACATATTTGTCTTCATTTCTGTTTCTGGCACCACGCTCCTAAAACCCTTAGAATTTCCTAGGTGATGCAAGTGTTTAAAAGGCGACTTTTGGACCCCACCTAAGGATGAGGAAAACCAGCCATGTGATGAGAGGGTTTGACTTTCAGTTTCACCCACTCAGTTTCTTGGGAGAGGAGAGCAGCTGGAGGTTGACTCAGTCGCTAATAATAAGTGGTTAAATCAATCATGCCTATGTAAAGAAGCCTTTGTAAAAATCCAAAGGATTGGATCGGGAGAGACTGCAGATTGTTAAACACAAGGAGATTCACAAAGAGTGATGCATTCCGAGAGGGAAGAAGCTCCACCCACTTTCCACAGACCTTATCCCATGCACCTCTTCCATCAGGCTGTTCCTGAGTTACTTTTTGTGATAAATGGGGGATTTGTTAAGTGTCAGTTGTTGGCCAACCTTTTGCAACCCCATGGACTGTAGCCTGCCAGCCTCCTCTGTCCATGGAATTTTCCAGGCAAAAATACTGGAGTGGGTTACCATTTCCTTCTCCAGAAACTGGGGATGAAGTAGGCAAAATGTTCTCTTGAGTTCTGTGAATCATTAGAACCTCTGATCTATAACCAGTTTATCAGAAGTACAGGTGGCAACCTGCACTTTGTGACTGACGTGGGTAGGGTGACTGTCTTGTAAGACTGTGCCTTAAACTGTGGATTCTGACACTCGCCCTAGGTAGACAGTGTTAGCATGGAATTGAATTGGAGGACACAGTGGTGTCTGAGAATGAACTGGGTACATGTGGAAACCCACCTCCCATTTTGAAATTTGGAATTTCAGAATTGTGGGAGGAGAATCCAAGAAGGAGGGAATCACTGAGGAAAGAGATGGCATCTCAAATAGATTAGTTATGTATAAAGAAATCCATTAAATAAATATATTAAAGATAATAGCAGCCAGTTTTCTCACTTATCAGAGAAGGAACTTGCAAACATCAAGATGGAGAAAACTAGGATGAGCCCATGATGAGGTACTGGAGATGTCAGCATTAATTTGTGGTTTTCAGTATATAAGCAAATCAAAACAGATATTGTTGTAAATAATCCCTAGCTCTGTCCATCAGGAGGGGCTGGAAATGGTGATGCCCTAATAACAATAAGCAGACCCGAGGCCCTGAGCTTGGCTTCTAAAAACTATGCCCACCAGTAGGAATCAGAGCTCCTTAGGAAAAGGAGTTGGTTCCAGGACTGAGCAGGCCAAGACCAAGATAAACCTAGAATCTTTTGCTATGCCTGAAAACAAGAAAATGGTCCCAAAATGTAGGAAATACATGCAAAGTATTCCAAAAGAATGGGACATGGGGGCAGCAATACACACTCAAATGGATGGGTGGAGGAGAGGAATCTCTCTCCTGCACTTTAAGCTTGTAATTGTATCAAATTGTTAAAAATAATAATAAAATAGTAAGTATGAATAAGGAAAGGAGAACATTCCTGCAACAAATTACACAGAAATTAATAGTAAAATTTGATAAAATCCCAACTTGGTAATATCCCATAAAATTAACAAATTCACTCAATACATATTTCTAGCCTCTGCATCACAGTCCCTAATATCTGGGAAAAGAAAAGTGAAAACATGCCTTTTTTTTACCTTTAAGAAGCCTGAGGCTTCCCTGGTGGCTCAGATGGTAAAGCGTCTGTCTGCAATGCAGGAGACCCAGATTTGATCCCTGGGATGAGAAGATCCCCTGGAGAAGGAAACGGCAGCCCATTCCAGTACTCTTGCCTGGAAAAGTCCATGGACAGAGGAGTCTGGTAGGCTACAGTCCATGGAGTTGCAAAGAGTCCGACATGACTGAGGAACTTCACTTTCACTTTTCTGTGCTATGCTGTGCTTAAAAAAAAAAAAGAAGAAGAAGCCTGTAGTTAAGGTTAGACAGAAGGGAGATGGTTAGTGTTATGGAGATGTTAAAGGTTGCAGAGGAGAGAGATTGGAGGACTGATATTGAGCAAATAATTCACAGAGCAGGGAACACTTGAGCTTGAAAGATCAGTAGCAGTTTAACAGACAGGGAGTGAAAGCACATTCCAGGATGAAGAAATGCAAAGTAAAAAGCTCCAAGAAACCTGAAGAGCAAGGAGAACTGAAAGAGGGCCTTTGGACCTGAAGAGTCTGGAGTAGGAACTCAAAGTTCCAGGGGATCAAAAATGTCTTTAGTGATGTTCCAAAAGATTCCTTATGGTCATCTGTGGTAAGAGTTCTCCTCAGTGAATTTAAACCTTCTATTTCCTGTATTATAAGTATCAAATATTATTTCTTTCTTATTATTACAAATATGCCACACATAAAATTCTCAAATGGGAGCAAGATAATGACTCTGTCCGGATTGACTATTCAACCATCAGTGCCACAGGAAATGTAGGTAGTAGTCAGATTTCTGCAAGTTTTCTCTGCACTTAACTCTTAGTCTATAAAATGGGAATTAATATCTGCTCAATCTATGTCACTGAATGTGAAAATCAGATATGGTAAGGTGTGTGAAAACCCTTTATATACTTAGAATGTTGGTATTATTATAAGCTTTTTAAAATGGTAAGGTAATCTGACCTGTGTAACCAGCTTTTGGGAAATGGACAAAAACACCTGTGAGCCTTGAAACAAAGACTACATTATACCTAACTAAATTCTTAAGGTGTCTTTTTTTCCCCCAAGGAAAGTAAAGTGCTAATCAGAAATGGAAAGAATCATAGGTATCGTTGACTCTCATCTAGTCATTTTCGAGTGGAGAAAGAAAACCTCAGGAGAGTTGAGGGACATGGTTAAGTATTATAACAATCAGCCTAAGCCTGTCTCTTTTCATTTTACCACCAAAAGCAAACACCAGGCAATGTTTGGAGAGCGTTACCCATGTGACTTTAATTTGAATAAGCAAATGAAACTGGAAATTATATCAGCCTATGTTCTTCCTAGCTCTGCTTCCTTCTAATGGACCAATATCCCTGGGCCTTTTGCTCCCATTTAGCTCAGTGCGTTTACCATGACCTCACCATGGTTTGTGTGCTTTATAATTAATTCCGTACAATTTTTTGAAGCTATTCCTAGACTTTTTGGAAAATGTATATGCACACTCACAGAAAGATGCTGAGTAAATTAATTAAAAAAAGTTAAGAGCAGAATGCGCTGTAAAACAATGTGAACAACAGTGTGTGTGTTTATGTGTGCAGGTGTGTGTGTTTGCACTTACAACATCAAACACCTGCGGGTTTATGCACCAACCTGTTTACAACGTCTTCCTCTTCAGGAGTAGGTTTGAGAAGCAGGGGATTCTGAAGGAAGAATAACACTTTTCCCTGGAGGGAAGAATGAGAGAAATGTATTTTTTTTCCTTTTCTTTTTTGCAGTATTATTGGGTTTGCCTTAGTTTTTGCTTCTTTTTTATTGAAATAGATGGGGAAACAGTGGAAACAGTGTCAGACTTTGTATCTTTGGGCTCCAAAATCACTGCAGATGGTGACTGCAGCCATGAAATTAAAAGACGCTTACTCCTTGGAAGGAAAGTTATGACCTACCTAGATAGTATATTCAAAAGCAGAGACATTACTTTGCCGACTAAGGTCCATCTAGTCAAGGCTAATGTTTTTCCTATGGTCCTGTATGGATGTGAGAGTTGGACTGTGAAGAAGGCTGAGCACCGAAGAATTGATGCTTTTGAACTGTGGTGTTGAAGACTCTTGAGAATCCCTCGGACTTCAAGGAGATCCAACCAGTCCATTCTGAAGGAGATCAACCCTGGGATTTCTTTGGAAGGAATGATGCTAAAGCTGAAACTCCAGTACTTTGGCCACCTCATGTGAAGAGTTGACTCATTGGAGAAGACTCTGATGCTGGGAGGGATTGGGGGCAGGAGGAGAAGGGGACGACCGAGGATGAGATGGCTGGATGGCATCACGGACTTGATGGACGGGGTCTGAGTGAACTCCAGGAGATGGTGATGGACAGGGAGGCCTGGCGTGCTGCGATTCATGGGGTCGCAAAGAGTCGGACACGACTGAGCGACTGAACTGATTGATTGGAAATTGCCTCACAGTGTTATGTTGGTTTCTACTGTACAACAAAATGAATCTGCTCCATGTATGCCTATATGCCTTCCTTTTTGGACCTCCCTCCTCCTTACCCCCCAGCCCCCGCCCATTCAGGTCACCACAGAGCACCAAGCTGAGCTCCCTGCACTAGACAGCAGCTTCCTACTAGCTATCTGTTTCACACACGGCAGTGTACGTATGTCAGTCCCAGTCTTCCAGTTCATTCCTTCTCCTGTCCCTGCCCATGTCCACCCATCCATTTTTCTATGTCTGCCTCTCTATTCTTGCCCTGTAGATGGATTCATCTGTACCATTTTTCTAGATTTCATGTGCATGTGTTAATATACAGTGTTTATCTTTTTCTCTGTACACTTCTATATAGTTCAAATTTTTCAAAAGTTATGCTTCACTCTTATAATTAAAAGAATAAAAATTGTCAACATGTAGATGGTGATAGAACTTTGCTGCTGCTGCTAAGTTGCTTCAGTCGTGTCTGACTCTGTGCGACCCCATAGACGGCAGCCCACCAGGCTCCCCCATCCCTGGGATTCTCCAGGCAAGAACACTGGAGTGGGTTGCCATTTCCTTCTCCAATGCATGAAAGTGAAAAGTGAAAGTGAAGTCACTCAGTCGTGTCCGACTCTCAGCGACCCCATGGACTGCAGCCTACCAGGCTCCTCCGTCCATGGGATTTTCCAGGCAAGAGTACTGGAGTGGGTGGCCTCTAATGTAGGGACTTGGGGAGTTAGAACCAATGTGCCTCTGTGAGCCCAGGGAGGAGAATCCTGAGTGGCAGATGTGCAGATGCCCTGCTATGGGGTTGGCATGCTTCATCATCACAGAAAGCTAACAAAAATAGCATGGGTTTATAACAGTAGCCCTGAAAGGCATCCATCTGGGTATTTGATGGGTAATGGAGTCAGCTGAACATCAGGCACGAATAATTCTCCTTGGACCCAGAGCTTCCCATATCTCAATTCTCCCAACACTTGAGGGTCAGGGGCCCAAAGCTGGAGTGAAACGGAGCTGTAGGAAGTAGGATCATGTGAAAACAGTTATGAATTTTGTTTTCAAGATAAGATCTTAGTACAAGTCTAGCCTCAGGCAAATTTTTGGAATGAAACTTTGAAAAGGACCTCTGAGTTCCCAATCTCTTAATAACTGGACTCCCATCCCCTTCCCTTGCCCTCCCTTCCTTCAGATATTCTGTTTTCCACTCACATTAAATATATCTGTTCAAATTAAAATATCAAAGATTAAGAATTAAAAAGTGATAGCTGACCCAGGCATTATTTGCAAAATTTTGTATGCCAATGGTATCACTGGCTTACCTGGTCCACAAAGCATTTTTAACTTGAGAAGACTTCAGAAGAGACTATTGGAAGTGAAAAAGGAAACAGAGCAAGTGTTCTCTCTTCAGTGCAAGTGGGCACTGTGCTAAGCCGCTTCAATCATATCCGCCTCTGCAATCCTATGGACTGTAGACAGGCTCGTCTGTCCATGGGATTCTCCAGGCAGGAATACTGGAGTGGGTTGCCATTCCCTTCTCCAGAGGATTTTTCCGACCCAGGGACTGAACCCATGTCTTTTTGTCTTCTACAGTGGCGGGCAGGTTCTTTCCCACTAGCACCACCTGGAAGCCCAATGTGTGCATTATGAGGAGCTTAAATCTACTTAAGAATCATGTTGACCAGTTTCACTTCTCGTCTGTTCCCCAAGGCTCATTCAGACCACATTCTTGCTGCAGAAGTACTCTCACTATAGGAAGCATTTATCTATGAGGAGCTCCTCTGTCCATGGGGATTCTCCAGGCAAGAATACTGGAGTGGTCTGCCAACAATCAAAGGAAAAGTGGGAAGGGGAAGAAGACCTTCTTTGTCTTTCTTGAGTAGATATCATGTCTCCATGATCAGTTCCTCCTCCAAGTTGAGAAGGGGGGTTTTCTTGTCCTTATAAGGTCAAGCTAGATCTACAAATCATTGGGTTTTTTTTTAATGTGTGCAGAAGCATGTCCTGGAATCACTAACTTACTGAGCTCACTGGGCAGTATGTGGGTCTCATGCCTCCATTGTTTTATGGTTTAGGGGCATGTCTCATGCTTCTGTTGCAAGTTTTTGTTGCTAAGCAACGTGCTTGGTTTTGTGGTTAAACAAACCTACTCTCTTAAGTAATCATTAACTTACAGGGGTCTCCCATGTGTTTCCTACTTACAATCCCCTAGTTGGTATGCTAAGTTACTTTGGTTGTATCTGACTATTTGAGATCCTATGAACAGTAGCCCACCAGGCTCCTCTGTCCATGGGATTTTCCAGGCAAGAATACTGGAATGGGTTGCCCTCTTTCAGGGGATCTTCGCTACCCAAGAATCAAAACTGCCTCTCTTATACCTCCTGCATTGGCAGGCAGATTCTTCACACCACTAGCGCCATCTGGGAAGCCCCTCCCCCCCACCAGTTAATTAACTTCTTCTTTCACAAATATTGATGCTATGGCAGATGTTACAAATTAATTCCACCAGTGGAATTAATTGTTTAGTCACCTACTTTGTCCCCTTACTCTGTCCCTATCAGCGTTGTATGGCCTCTTAGGGGTGCACCATAAGCTAATTCACCCAAGGTCTCTCGGCAGCTCAGTACTGAGGGATGAACAATGAAATAAGAATCAGAAAACTTGAGTTCTCATTTTAATTGAAACCATGCGAACAACTTTGTCATCTGGGTAGCTTAAGTCCCTTAGTTCTTCTGGTACTTCACTGGGGTGTTTTGATAGTTCACCGAGATAAACATTAAAGCACTTTATAATCAACAAAGCCAAGGAAAACTAAAATTTCAAACCAGCCAAACCAGACTGAGACGTCATTTTGAGCACAGTTGACAGCACTGTGACAACCACTTGTTTGTCTGACACACGTAACAGTATCAAGCAGGCCAGGTAGCTCATCTTCTGCAGACCAGAAAATTACTTGTCTGTAGGACATGGTCCAGAAAGCCCATTTTCAAAAACACTTTTTTTTTTTTTAACTTAGATGGAATTTGTCATTTAATCATAGAAACTTTAATTTTTTCAGTGTGATTTCTTATTCAGATGCTTTTCTTGGTATGTTTCAGAAGGAGGAAAATTACTCTTGGCACTCAGTGAAAAATCAAGCTTTGGTATCTGTGGCTTTATACTTAATATGATCCATTCTTATGGGAAAGTCTTAAAGTACATTAAAATACTTGGAATAAAAATGGACACAAATATAAAGTAAAAGCAGGATAGATGTTACAAGTAAAGATACTGATTTGAAAACAACATATTCTAATACCCTGGGAATTGTAGAGAACTGTTCAACTTGAATTGGGTTGGCCAAAATGTTCGAGTTTTTCTGTAACATCTGCCATAACCCTCAATATTTGTAATGGAAGAAATATTCCTCAGACATAAAGTCTGATGCCACTGAGAAAATGATGGATTTACTAATGTCCATGTTTTTTTACGTTCCATGCACAAGCTCTAGAAATGCCTCGTCTGGTACCTGTGTATTTCTTAAAGTCTATGGACAACTAATAAACCTTGGGTGTCTTCTAGGAACCCAACCTACTTCTTAATCCATTTTACCCAAAATATGTTGGTACTTTCTTACAAGTGAAAAATGTACTTTCCACTGCAGTTTGGGAACTAAATTAGATATGAAAAAAAATTTGCATCCAAAGAAGCTTAAATATTTACCCAGGCAAAAACAGTATGAGTCTTTCTACAGTTGATACAAGCAGGAAGGTGGCTCAGAAGGTAAAACTTCTTGCTTACAATGTGGGAGACCTGGGTTCAATCCCTGGGTCGGGAAGATCCTCTGGAGAAGGAAATAGCAACCCACTCCAGTATTCTTGCCTGGAAAATTCCAAGGACAGAGGAGCATGGTGGGCTACAGTCCATGGGGTCGCAAAGAGTCGGATACGACTGAGCGAGTTCACTTTCACATTATTCCAAAGTCCCAGGATGATTGCCTAGGTTTCTCTCATCTAAAAAAAAGAGAAAGAGTTGCTATAATGGAATTAATTCCAGGAAAATACAGCATTCAGATGAATTTTCTTTAATTTTTTTTTATTATCTGTCATTTCCAAACTTGAGGGAAGTAAAAAGAAAGAAGAAGGATAGAAGGAGATGCTCTATAATGGTATGAATTTGATGTGTCACATACTGAATTAGGCTTCCTAGTGGCTCAGTGGTCGGAGAAGGCAATGGCACCCCACTCCAGTACTCTTGCCTGGAGGGTCCCATGGATGGAGGAGCCTGCAGTTCATGGAGTCGCTACGAGTCAGACACGACTGAGCGACTTCCCTTTCACTTTTCACTTTCAGGCATTAGAGAAGGAAATGGCAGCCCACTCCAATGTTCTTGCCTGGAGAATCCCAGGGATGGGGGAGCCTGGTGGGCTGCCATCTCTGGGGTCGCACAGAGTCAGACACGACTGAAGTGACTTAGCAGCACAGT
>SJYX01015098.1:272496-331676 GCA_006410675.1 Oreotragus oreotragus | reverse complement strand
TGGAAAATTCTGAAAGAGATGGGCATACCAGACCACCTGACCTTCCTCTTGAGAAACCTATATGCAGGTCAGGAAGCAACAGTTAGAACTGGACATGGAACAAAAGACTGGTTCCAATAGGAAAAGAAGTACATCAAGACTGTATATTGTTACCCTGCTTATTTAACTCCTATGCAGAGCACATCATGAGAAACGCTGGGCTAGAAGAAGCACAAGCTGGAATCAAGATTGCCAGGAGAAATACCAATAACCTCAGATATGCAGATGACACCACCCTTATGGCAGAAGAAGAACTAAAGAGCCTCTTGATGAAAGTGAAAGTGGAGAGTGAAAAAGTAGTCTTAAAGCTCAACATTCAGAATACTAAGATCATGGCATCTGGTCCCATCACCTCATGGCAAATAGATGGGGAAACAGTGGAAACAGTGTCAGACTTTATTTTTCTGGGCTCTAAAATCACTGCAGATGGTGATTGCAGCCATGAAATTAAAAGATGCTTACTCCTTGGAAGGAAAATAATAACCAACCTAGATAGCATATTAAAAAGTAGAGACATTACCTTGCCAACAAAGGTCCGTCTAGTCAAGGCTATGGTTTTTCCAGTGGTCATGTATGGATGTGAAAGTTGGATTGTGAAGAAAGCTGAGCACTGAAGAGTTGATGCTTTTGAACTGTGGTGTTGGAGAAGACTCTTGAGAGTCCCTTGGACTGCAAGGAGATCTAACCAGTCGATCCTAAAGGAGATAGGTCCTGGGTGTTCACTGGCAGGACTGATGCTAAAGCTGAAACTCCAGTCCTTTGGCCACCTCATGCGAAGAGTTGACTCATTGGAAAAGACTCTGATGCTGGGAGGGATTGGGGGCAGGAGGAGAAGGGGACGACAGAGGATGAAATGGCTGGATGGCATCACTGACTCGATGGACATGGGTTTGGGTAAACTCTGGGAGATGGTGATGGACAGGGAGGCCTGGCGTGATGCAATACATGGAGTCACAAGGAGTCAGATACGACTGAGCTACTGAACTGAACTGAACTGAATCTAAAATATTACTATATAAATACTAAAACACCTAAATAAAACTAAAAATGTAAGCTAAAAGAAAATTATCTAAGATACCCAAAATAGGAACAAGTAACTTCTCTCAGTTATTTCTCCCTAGTTAATCCATTGAAAGTTAATACAATGCAAGTTTTGGTCAATATTATGTGCAAGTTTTCAATCTTTCCATTTAGAATTATTTCTATTAGGTTCCTGCCTATTTTATTCGTCAACATTTTTTGATTCTAGGAAATGAATTTTTAAAGAAGGCTTGGAAAACTCTTAGGACAAACTTGGAGCCAAGATAAATTTATCACCCAGACAGTTCAGACAGAAAGTTGTAGCTCACATAAACTCTAGTGTCCTTTCTACTCCTTCATCTTGAGAGAGGGTCTTAATGCTCTGTATTAGCCAACACTGGAGAGCAGGAGTAGCAAAATGACTAGGATTAGAAAAGAAGGGGTGTGTGTGTAGCATTACCATCTTCATGCCCTGCACTTGGCTGTACCATAGATTTAAAAATTAAAAAATGGGGTAAGGGGTCATCAAAGATCAGATCAAATCAAAACTGCTTCTAGAGTAGGTTCAAAGATGCCTGGCTTTCAAGATTATTCAGTTCAGTTCAGTTCAGTCACTCAGTCGTGTCCAACTCTTTGCGACCCCATGGACTGCAGTATGCCAGGTCTCCCTGTCCGTCACCAACTCCCGGAGTCCACCCAAACCCATGTCCGTTATGTCGGTGATGCTATCCATCCATCTCATCTGTCGTCCCCTTCTCCTCCTGCTCTCAATCTTTCCCAGCATCAGGATCTTTTCAGATGAGTCAGCTCTCCACATCAGATGGCCAAAGTATTGGAGTTTCAGCTCCAACATCAATCCCTCCAGTGAGCACCCAGGACTGATCTCCTTTAGGATGGACTGGTTGGATCTCCTTGCAGTCCAGGGGACTCTCAAGAGTCTTCTCCAACACCACACTTCAAAAGCATCAATTCTGCTGTGCTCAGCTTTCTCTATAGTCCAGCTTCCACATCCATACATGACCACTGGAAAAACCATAGCCTTGACTAGATGGATCTTTGTTGGCAAAGTAATGTCTTTGCTTTTTAATATGTTGTTTAGGTTGGTCACAACTTTCCTTCCAAGGAGCAAGCGTCTTTTAATTTCATGGCTGCAATCACCATCTGCAGTGATTTTGGAGCCCAGAAAAATAAAGTCAGCCACTGTTTCCCCATCTATTTGCCAAGAAGTGATGGAACCGGATGCCATGATCTTAGTTTTCTGAACGTTGAGCTTTAAGCCAAATTTTTCACTTTCTTCTTTCACTTTCATCAAGAGGCTCTTTAGTTCTTCTTCACTTTCTGCCATAATGGTGGTGTCATCTGCATATCCGAGGCTATTGATATTTCTCCTGGCAGTCTTGATTCCAGCTTGTGTTTGCTCCAGCCCAGTGTTTCTCATGATATACTATCCATATAAGTTAAATTAAAGAACATTTATATTACTGTCATTTTTTAAAATCTAACACTCTGCTGACACTATAGGATTCAATATTTATAACTGAAGGTCCAGTGCCATCAACAAAAATAATATCTGCAATTACTCTCTCTATTTCACACTGACTATAAAAATAGGATCTCTCTGGGGACAATTTGGTCTATGGGGTAGATCTGGGGAAAGCCTACAACAAAGATAACAGCATTCTTGCTTTATCATTTAGATTAATATGTAGTTGTCTAAATGCTATCATTTTCTTACAGATGTTATTTTCTTCATATAACCTTTATTATCTGACATTTTAATTCTAGCGGGTGAACATTTGTAACATTAACTCATTGCCTTAATCAGACAAGAAAGTTTTACATACAGTTTATATTCTTAAATATTACAGAAGTGAAGATAAATCAAAGGTAGGTTAAATACAGAAAAGTAAACCAGTTTTTTAAATATTGACTCATTTGTAACAAAAGTAACATTTAAATAAAAAATATTATACATTTTAAATATTATACATTTTAAATGGTAAATGTATAGATGGTAAAGACTACTACCTACTAACAAATTGATTTATATTTGAGAAACTAAAACATAAAGACAATGCCTCCTGGACTGGGCTTCTGGTCAAGAAGCTGCAGTGTTTCATCAGCACATAAAGTCAGTTATAAGGAACCCAAGTGTGCTCGTTCACAGCACATTTCTACTTACAACTCTTACAGCTGTTAACATGGGTTTGATTTATTTATTTGTTACCTATTTGGGAGGGTTGGCATTCCTTTTATCATCCTAGATTCTTCTTAAAAGCTAATTATTATTAAATATATGTGACAAAGAAGCAGTATGGAGTGCCCTAAAAGTTTTAAATGACAATAAAGAGATTTTGTTTGGTTTGGTCTTAGGTCTCTTTGTCCTGTTATTGCTAACACAAAACTGATTATTGATAAACAGTAGTATTAATTAAATCACTTAGTTTAGGTAAATATTCACTAATTGATCTTTAATCTATACTCTATATTTTAATCTATTAAAATTTTTTAAACTATTCTTCTCAGCTTTGTACTGATTGCATTGCAACAAGGTCCTTTGAATGCTGCAATGCAATCAGTACAAAGCTGAGAAGAATAGTTTAAAAAATTTTAATAGATTAAAATATAGATTTTTTAATAGATTAAAATGTATAGATTAAAGATCAATTAGTGAATATTTACCTAAACTAAGTGATTTAATTAATACCACTGCTTATCAATAATCAGTTTTGTGTTAGCAATAACAGGACAAAGAGACCTAAGACCAAACCAAACAAAATCTCTTTATTGTCATTTAGACAATAAAGACATTTAAACCTCTAGACTACTATGAGGATTTCCCTGCTGGCTCAGATGGTAAAGCCTCTACCTACAATGTGGGAGACCCAGGTTCAATCCCTGGGTTGGGAAGATCTCCTGGAGAAGGAAATGGCAACCCACTCCAGTACTCTTGCCTGGAAAATCCCATAGACGGAGGAGCCTGGTAGGCTACAGTCCATGGGGTCTGAAAGAGTCGGACACGACTGAGCAACTTCAGACTACTATGAGAGGATATTTAATACTTTAAACCTTTATGGTATATAGAAAAAGAAATTCTTTTGCCAGAAAGTTTCTTTGTCAAATGTTATGAGGATTAAAGTAAATGATATATGTAAAGTACCTAGCATAAAGACATAGGAATATGTTTGGGTGCATGTGTGTGTTTCAAGCACCACACTACTTTCACATGGACTGCTGCTGCTAAGTCGCTTCAGTCGTGTCTGACTCTGTGCAACCCCATAGACGGCAGCCCACCAGGCTCCACTGTCCCTGGGGTTCTCCAGGCAAGAACACTGGAGTGGGTTGCCATTTCCTTCTCCAATGCATGAAAGTGAAAAGTGAAAGTGAAGTCGTATCGGACTCCTAGCAACCCCATGGACTGCAGCCTACCAGGCTCCTCCGTTCATGGGATTTTCCAGGAAAGAGTATGGAGTGGGTTGCCATTGCCTTCTCACATGGACTACAATTCCCTAAAACAGCACTAATTGTGATTATTACATTGATTTGAAGTTCAAGTCAGAAATATTTGTTTCTTTTTCACTGAGAAAATACAAATACTCAAAAGAAATTTCTTTTCCTGCCATCAAATCTGTAGTCCACCCTTACCTGAATTCCTAAACTCTTCTCTCCTGTTAGAGCAAATGAACTTTTCATCTTTTTTTTTTCCAAGACCAGCCTCCACTGGTACAATGATTCCCATCGTCTCTTGCTTACTCAAGGTCTTTGTTCCCACAATGATACCTTCTCTCTCCTACAATGCCATCAGTTTTTCTCTCTGTGCTACAGCATTCCCAAGAACAGAAAACATTATTTCTAGTGTCTGAAAAGATCCTTTCCTACTATGTATTTCTCAGGAAATCAGTGAATTTGTATAGGTTGTATCATGTTCCTCCGAAAAAGGTACGTTGAAGTTCTTCTAATTCTCAGTAACTCAGAATATGACCTTGTTTGAAAATAAGGTCATTGCAGACGTAATTTAGCTGGAGATGGGTGCGTCCCAATCTGATATGATTGGCATCCTTCCTTGAAGATGGACATATGAAGACACAGAGAAGAACAACATGGGACAATGAAGGCTGATAGTGGAGATATGCAGCAGCAAGCCGAGGGATGTCAAAGATTATCAGCAAACCACCAGAAGCTGGGAAGATGAAAGGACGGTTCCCCCTCAAGGTTTCAGAGGGAGTGTAGCCCCACCAACAACTTGTTTTCAGACTTCTAGCTTCCAGAACTGCGTGTGGGACAATAAATGTTTATTGTCTCAGCCACCCAATTTGTGGTCCTTCATTACAGCAGCCCTAGAAACTAATACATCATTTGCACATTGCACTAAGTTATTCCTAATGAGCAGAAAATATTATCTCTTATCACTTAACAATTCCCTTGACCCTAAAGCTAGCACTCTTCCTTTGCTTCATTTTTATAGCAAATATCTTTTAAGAGTTACTTTTAATTGTTGTCATCACTTACCCCACCGCCCCTTTTTCTAATGGTCATATTCTGGTCAGGACCCTCACCCCTTCCACTAGTCCCCAAAACCATTTTTGTCAAAGTAACTTATTGTACATTTTTCTTCTAAACAAATAATGTTTATTTCTTAATTTTGCTACTTTCCATTTTCCTCACTGAAATCTAAGTTCCAAAAAGACAAAGAATTGATGTATTTTTTCACTACAGTGCTTTTTCACTACAGAGTATTTTTCACTACAGTGCAGGTCCTGGCACTTGGCAGGTTCTTAATGAAATTTTGTGGAACCATGCAATTCACTTGCTTTTAGATTATTAATTACATGTGATACATAAAATTTCCATTTGGATTTAAGCACTCTATTTATGGATGCTATAAATTTGACAAGTATTTTGTTATAACTTTTCAAGTATTTAAAGGTTACCAATAAAAAAGGTTTTTATGTTTTGCAAGCATACAAAACATAATTTTTAATGTTTTATCCTAATATTTATCCCAAGGTAAACTGTTATATCTTTATTTTATTTTATACCTTCCAAAGCTATCAGAAGATAATAATCTTCATATTCAGCCTATGTATTAAGGAAAGGGTTTTTTTTTTAACTTTTATCTTGCACATTTAGAAACTAAATGACTTGAAAACCAAAATTCCTTCCTGTGATATCTAAGTCGGTAAATGATAAAATGCAAACTTTGGTAAAAGCTTTTCACTATCACATAAGTTTAATTCTTGTATCACCAACTCTATCTTATAATTTTATTGATATTTAAGATTATTATCTTAATATATTACATGAAAAAATAACTTCATGCTGAATATAAAGGTAATTTTCAGATGAGGAATATTAAATCAGAGATATTATGCAAATAATACAATGAATGAAGATTCCTTGCTTAGTTCAAGGCTCTGAGGAGCAGCAGAAGCTTTACACAATGAATTGAGTTAAAAGAGAAAATTAGGCAGCACTATTAAATGTGCTTATAGAATGCATTATCTAAATGTGAATAAGACTATGATCACATTGGTCCATGATGTGACAGTACACAGTAACAAACCATCTATATCCACATAAACTTGTCTTTCCATTTTTCCATTGCTCTCCTTATCAGTAGTAAGCAGTAGCTCAACAGCCAGATAAGGCAGCATATTAAACACATTGAAACTTTGCTAACTGCTGATATTGGGGCTACATTGTTTCACTTCTTGTCAAGTCCTCCATAGAAGAAGAGCACTATGTATTTTATTCAAGCTGTTTTTAGGAATAGCGTAACATAACAATATTATTTAATCATCCATGTATGGACACAATAACAAAAATTGTATGAAAACTGTTTTACCTTTGAACTAAACTCTTTGACAAAATATGTCAGTGTTCTGATTTCAAGAAAATGGGTTCTAGAAATTTCAAGACCAAAAATGATACTAGATTGAACATAAAAATATTTATAAAAATACATCTACCTGCTGTTTTATGGAATCTTATTTCAACCCTTTGTTTAACTCAAACCAGACTCTGCTTTCCCAGCACTCCTCCTTACTTTCCAATCATTTTTCCCACCACTTCTCCCCTGCACCCTGGACAAATGGAAGCACTGTCTCTTCACTTATCTAAGGCCAGTCCTGTGCATGAACTATGAATCCTTTCCTCTTCCTCCACCTCAGTCATTGCTCACCTATCACCTCCTCTCTCTTCTCTACCCCCAGCTCGTCTTCCTTGATGGTTCTTCCCAATAGCACTGAAACCCATGCATTTACACCATGCTCCACTGGAGCTACTGCACTATTTCATTCTTCTCTCAGCCATAGTTTTGCAACTTCTCTTCGCTGATCAACTCATGGGCTCAGAGACCTCATAGCTTCTCTCTTTTGCTGTGTCTCTGAGCAGCCTTTAGCATTGGTTGCTTACTCTTTTCTGGAAACAATCCAACCTCCTTCTTGCATGAAGCCACACTCTCCTGGTCTCCTCCTACTTTTCTAAACTCCTTATCAGTCTGTTTTGTTAGTATTAAAGGTTAGTCCTGTTTGTGCTTGAGTTAATCCTGTTAAATGATAGTATCCCTTCAAATTCTGTTCAAGAACCCTTCCTTCTTATTCCTGCTTCTTAAACAAGCTTATCTGTTCCCCTCCTGTCTATTATTACCTATTGTATGGGATGAATTGTGTCCTGTCAAAATTTATATGCTGAAGTCCTAATCTCAGTACCTCAGAATAAGACTCAGTTCAGTTCAGTTCAGTCGCTCAGTCTTGTCCGACTCTGCGACCCCATGAATCGCAGCACACCAGGCCTCCCTGTCCATCACCAACTCCCGGAGTTCACTCAGACTCACACCCATCGAGTCAGTGATGCCATCCAGCCATCTCATCCTCTGTCGTCCCCTTCTCCTCCTGCCCCCAATCCCTCCCAGCATCAGGGTCTTTTCCAATGAGTCAACTCTTCACATGAGGTGGCCAAAGGACTGGAGTTTCAGCTTTAGCATCATTCCTTCCAAAGAAATCTCAGCCCTAATACAATACAAACTAATACAAGCCCTCAGAATACATGTGGTGAATACATAGGGTCTTTAAAAAGGTAATTCAGGAAACAGAAAGAGAAATTAAGGAAACAATTCCATTCACCATTGCAATGAAAAGAATAAAATACTTGGGAATATGTCTACCTAAAGAAACTAAAGACCTATATATAGAAAACTATAAAACACTGATAAAAGAAATCAAAGATGACACAAATAGATGGAGAAATATACCATGTTCACGGATTGAAGAATCAATATAGTGAAAATGAGAATACTACCCAAAGCAATATATAGATTCAATGCAATCCCTATCATCCTACCAATGGTATTTTTCAGAGAACTAGAACAAATAATTTCACAATTTGTATGGAAATACAAAAAAACCTCAAATAGCCAAAGCAATCTTGAGAAAGAAGAATGGAACTGGACGAATCAACCTGCCTGACTTCAGACTATGCTACAAAGCTGCAGTCATCAACACAGTATGGTACTGGCACAAAGACAGAAATATAAATCAATGGAACAAAAGAGAAAGCCCAGAGATAAATCCACACACCTATGGACACCTTATCTTCAACAAAGGAGGCAAGAATATACAATGGAGAAAAGACAATCTCTTTAATAAGTGGTGCTGGGGAAACTGGTCAACTACTTGTAAAAGAATGAAACTAGAACACTTTCTAACACCATACACAAAAATAAACTCAAAATGGATTAAAGACCTAATTGTAAGGCTAGAAACTATAAAACTCCTAGAGGAAAACATAGGCAAAACACTCTCTGACATAAATCACAGCAGGATCCTCTATGACCCACCACCCAGAGTAATGGAAATAAAAGAAAAAATAAACAAATGGAACCTAATTAAACTAACAAGCTTTTGCACAATGAAGGAAACCATAAGCAAGGTGAAAAGACAGCCTTCAGAATGGGAGAAAATAATAGCAAATGAAGCAACTGACAAACAACTAATCTCAAAAATATACAAGCAACTNTAGAAACTATAAAACTCCTAGAGGAAAACATAGGCAAAACACTCTCTGACATAAATCACAGCAGGATCCTCTATGACCCACCGCCCAGAGTAATGGAAATAAAAGAAAAAATAAACAAATGGAACCTAATTAAACTTACAAGCTTTTGCACAATGAAGGAAACCATAAGCAAGGTGAAAAGACAGCCTTCAGAATGGGAGAAAATAATAGCAAACAAAACAACTGACAAAGAATTAATTTCAAAAATATACAAGCAGCTCACGAAGCTCAATTCCAGAAAAATAAATGACCCAATCAAAAAATGGGCTAAAGAACTAAACAGACTTTTCTCCAAAGAAGAAATACAGATGGCCAACAAACACATGAAAAGATGCTCAACATTACTCATTATCAGAGAAATGCAAATCAAAACCACAATGAGGTACCATCTCACACCGATCAGAATGGCTGCTGTCAAAAAGTCTACAAACAATAAATGCTGGAGAGGGTGCAGAGAAAAGGGAACCCTCTTACACTGTTGGTGGGAATGCAAACTAGTACAGCCACTATGGAGAACAGTGTGGAGATTGCTTAAAAAACTCGAAATAAAACTCTCATAAGGCCCAGCAATCCCACTGCTGTGCATACACACTGAGGAAACCAGAGCTGAAAGAGACACGGGTACCCCAGTGTTCATCACAGCACTGTTTACAATAGCCAGGACATGGAAGCAACCTAGATGTCCATCAGCAGACGAATGGATAAGAAAGCTGCGGTACATATATGCAATGGAATATTACTTAGCTATTAGAATGCGTTTGAATCAGTTCTAATGAGGTGGATGAAACTGGAGCCTATTATACAGAGTGAAGTAAGCCAGAAAGTAAAACACCAATACAGTATAATAATGCATATATATGCAATTTAGAAAGATGGTAACGATGACCTTATATGCAAGACAGCAAAGAGACACAGATGTAAAAAACAGACTTTTGGACTCTATGGGAGAAGGCGAGGGTGGGATGATTTGAGAGAATAGCATTGAATCATGTATATTATCATATGTGAAGCAGATCGCCAGTCCAGGTTCAATGCATGAGACAGTGCACTCAGGGCTGGTGCACTGGGATAACCCTGAGGGATGGGATGGGGAGGGAGGTGAGAGGGGAGTTCAGGATGGGGAACACATGTACACCCTTGGCTGATTCATGTCAATGTATGGCAAAACCCACACGACATTGTAAAGTAATTAGCCTCCAATAAAATAAATTAATTTTTTTTAAAAAAAGGTAATTCAAATGAGATCACAGGGGTGGACTGAAACCAACATAACTGATGTTCTTATAAGAAGAGGAGACTCTGGCACAGATAGACACAAAGGAAAGACCATGTGAAGATTCAGGGAGAGGATGGTCAAAGAGAGAAGCCACACAAGAAATCATCTCTGTTGACGCTGGGGTCTTGGACTTCTACCTTCCAGACCTATGAGAGTTCTGTTGTTTCAGCCCCTCAGTCTGTAGAACCTGGCTTTGGCAGCTTAGCAAACTAATACAAGACCTGTGAATTGGCCTACAGCCTGGGCTTTCCTGGTGACTCAGATGGTAAAGAATCTGCCTGCAATGCAGGAGACCCGGCTTTGATCCCTGGCACAGGAAGATTCCCATTACTGTGGTATCAGGTCTAACCACCAAATTATATCCTACTGCCTACTGAGTCTCGCCACACAGATGTCTCAAAAATATTTCAAGAACTATATGCTGTTGCATCTAGTTGCCTGAACATGAGACATCTTCACTGTAGCAGACTCTACTTGAGCTCCAAGTCAAATCTGCTGATCCCACCTCTAACTCCAGTTTCACCTCAAGCAATTCTCTCAGATTTTCTGCCTCAGGGTTTTATCCAAAGTTCTAAGAACTTGTTCAGCAGCTATGAGTTAATGTCCCTGGAGTCAACAAACTAAAGAGGAGAATTGGGGACTAAAGGCCCAGTCTCCAGTTTTCCAGAGAGACCCTGCTGCAAGATTTCAGTATGGTTTCTCAGAGGATCCCCCCACAAGACTGCTCCAGTTTCTGCAGCAATGAAGAGCTCAGTGGTGCACACTTGATTGATTTTCCTCCTTCCTAGAATCAGCTTTTCTCCTTTCCTGACTCAGTCTCTCCATTTCCTCACTCTTACTTTCTAGGATCTCCTCTAAATTAAACTTCCTGAACCCTAGTCCTTGTCTCAGACTTGCGTGTAGGGGAACTTGCACTAAGACCGTCAATGTCATTCTCTTAGATCTCTCCTTTATCCATTTTATCTGGCCACCAATTATTAAATTCTGGTGATTCTACCATGGCTTTCAGGTCAACCTACTCTCTCAGAATAAAAGCCCATTGCCTTTATTCTGGGTTCGGGCCATCATCAGCTATGATCTGGACAATGCTACAGTCTTCTAACTAACTTCCTTGCCTTGTGAATCACCCCTCACCTAATGGTTCTCCAGGGGAAAGTCAGTGTGTGATTTCTAAATGGACTATCTGATCCTGCTTTCTCATACTACTACTACTACTAAGTCACTTCAGTCGTGTCCGACTCTGTGTGACCCCATAGATGGCAGCCCACCAGGCTCCCCCGTCCCTGGGATTCTCCAGGCAAGAACAATGGAGTGGGTTGCCATTTCCTTCTCCAATGCATGAAAGTAAAAAGTGAAAGTGAAGTCACTCAGTCATGTCCAACTGTTAGTGACCCCTTGGACTGCAGCCTACCAGGCTCCTCTGTCCATGGGATTTTCTGGGCAAGAGTACTGGAGTGGGGTGCCATTGCCTTCTCCACTACTTACTCCTAAAAACCTTCAAACATTTCCCATAATCTCTAACATAATGTACTTAACATGATTTGCAAGATCTTTTAGACTTAGTTTTCATCCCTAGTCTCATCTCTCATTTCTCACTTAAGCTAGTCTGATTAAGCTATTTTTAGATTTCTAGCCATGCGATCTGTCACCTCAGGGCCTTTGCATACTCTGCTCCTGCCTCTTGAAATGTCCTTTTCCACTCCTCATACCACTATCATTCATCTTTACCCTTCCTAGTTTAGTCAGTATTTACTCTTGAAATCATCTGATGTTTATTTATTTATTTATTTTTTTTTGGTGAGTTGCCTCTCCTATGTGTTTTTAAAATATGTTATGCTATATTTTCATTGCCTGTTTATATATTCAGATCATACACTCAATTACACTATTTGAGGGTAGTACCCCCCCGGGTACTTCATCCCCCTGGTTATGAAGTTCATCACATATTTCAGGTATTCAATAAATACTGGTAAAATAAATTAATTAATAAATACAAGTAACATTGCTCAGAGGTTAAAGCGTCTGCCTCCAATGCGGGAGACCCAGGTTCAATTCCTGGGTCAGGAAGATCCCCTGGAGAAGGAAATGGTAACCCACTCCAGTATTCTTGCCTGGAGAATCCCATGGACGGAGGAGCCTGGTTGGCTACAGTCCATGGGGTTGCAAAGAGTCCGACACGACTGAGCAACTTCACTTCTTCACTTCAACATTGTTAAATAATGTTATAAAATATTTTTAATAACAAAAAACTGGCAAACAAGTTTTCAAATCATATAGAAAGGGTTGAAGCAAACCAGAAGGAAGATTAATAAATAGAAACTCTATAAAAATCTAGAACAAAAGTTCTATCTTCAGAAATCTTTGACACCATTATTTCTGTAACTGTGGATACATGCCTACTCAGATTCTTTTAATCTATTACTTAGAAAGCAATTTGAAAAGTTTGTAGGAGAAGGAAATGGCAGCCCACTCCAGTATTCTTGCCTGGAAAATCCCATGGATCATGGAGCCTGGTAGGCTACAGTCCATGGGGTCGCAAAGAGTGGAACATGACTGAGTGACTTCACTTTCACTTTAACTATTCTAAAAAATCTAGTACATAATTTTCAGCGATGTTGGGCTTATTCTTTGCTAATTAAAAAAAAAAAAGAAAAGTTTGTAATACAAAGCAGGCATTTTCAAATGGAAATTTAAATCAATCCCCCAGATTAGTGAATTTTTAAATAAATGACATGGCTTTAATTTATGACCTCACCCAGTGAAACAATAAAATGGTGAACAGGACTAGCCTTTCAGTAAAGCTGCTGCTGCTGCTAAGTCGCTTCAGTCGTGTCCGACTCTGTGCGACCCCAGAGATGGCAGCCAACTAGGCTCCACTGTCCCTGGGATTCTCCAGGCAAGAGTACTGGAGTGGGTTGCCATTTCCTTCTCCAATGCATGAAAGTGAAAAGTGAAAGTGAAGTCACTTAGTCGTCCTCAACTCTTAGCAACCCCATGGACTGCAGCCTACCAGGCTCCTCTGTCCACAGGATTTTCCAGATAAGAGTGCTGGAGTGGGGGGCCATTGCCTTCTCCACAGTAAAGCTGAGAAAGAAGTAAAATCTGTTTCAGGCCTTGGACTCCATGACTTTTTCTCTTGATGCTTCCACCTCAAGTCCTTGCTCTAAAATCAGCAGCCTTCTGTGTCTGTTCACTACTCTGTCCCCTGGTGAGTGTAAGAATCTTGGCAGGATGTCCTGGTGAACTGCCCTTTCCAGCTATCAACCTTCTAAACATCATATAATCATCACCACTCCCTTCTCTTGGCCTTGCTGGGCATAAAAATGCCAGCACTTGAAACCATGAGTAGGAATTTCCAGTCAGCTAAAATGGAAAGGCAGTTTTCTTGGCAACTACCAGTCACTCTGGGTAAGTGGTTCCCATCCAGAAGCATCAAAAAGCCCTTCCTAGCAGGTACCCTATTATCAGGGCATCATTGCAGCCACATAATCCAGCTAAAGTTCTCTGCTGGAGACAAAGCTTTCTCATCAGCCTCTTAACAATAATGCTTAGTTTCTCAAGAGAGACAGGGCACCACTGAAAAACCCTCAGTTGTACATATACTGCCATCACTATTTGAAAAAAACTGCTATAGTAATCCATTTCTTAAAAACACTATATTTTGAGACTGCTCAATTATTCTGATCCTCAACTTAGCAGGCAATAACTTAGTCACCAAAACTAAGTGCAGAGTTGTTTCTAAGGGGTAGTTAATGAAATCATACAAATTTCAAAAATATAATTCTTTCATTTATTCAACAAAAGTTTTTTAAGTCTCTTTTTTGTGCCTGCCAGGTACTTTTCTATGTACTGAAGGATTGCCTATTTAAAAAAAAAAAGACCAAAATCCTTACTTTCTCAGAGTTCATATTTTACTAGAAGAAGAATGAAATAACACATAGAATTCATTTTTTAAAACACTCATATAATGAGTCATGGTATAGTTATTAAATATCATCTTCCCCAAAAATAAAATTTTAAAGATTTGAAAATATATACACATAATGGTAAGTGGGGAAAAAACTAAGATACAAAACTATATATGCTATATATATATATATATATATATACCAAAGTTTTTAAATAATTAATACAGGCATATATAGACATAGATATAGCTTCTAGATGTAGCTAGATACAGATTAGGTTTTTATAAAGTATAAATATACACTAACAGTTACTAGTGTTATCTTTGGCATGAAATTACCAATAATATTTATGTTTTATATTTCTGATATTTTCTAAAATCTCATAATGAATAATCTTTTAATAATAGCAAATGAATATAATAAATATTTTTAAATGCAAAAATATAGATCAAGATGAAACTTTATTCATAATTGTTAAAAGTTGGAGGCAACCAAGATGCCCTTCAATACGTGAGTGGACAAACAAACTGTGGTCCATCTATACAATGGAATACTATTCAGTAATAAAAAGGAATGATCTATCAAGCAATAGAAGTCATAGATGAAACTTAAATACATACTGATATATGAAAGAGGCCCTAATCTAAAAAGACTACATATTTTATGCTTCTGATTATATGATATTCTGGAAAGGGTAAAATAGTCTGGAGACAGTAAAAAGATCAGCAGTTACCAGTGACTCAGGTAGAAGGAAAGATGAATAGGCAGAGCACAGAGGATTTTTAGGGCAATGAAATTGTGTTGTATGATACCTCTAACGGTGGATACATGTCATTGAAAAGTGAAAGTGAAGTTGCTTAGTCATGTCCAACTCTTTGACCCCATGGACTGTAGCCAACCAGTCTCCTCCATCCACGGAATTTTCCAGGCAAGAGTACTGGAGTGGGTCCCCTCCTTCTCCAGAGGATCTCCCCAGTCCCTTCCTTCTCCAGAGGATCTCCACAACCCAAGGATCGAACCCGGGTCTCCCACATTGCAGATAGTTGCTTTACTCCTTTACTGTCTGAGCCACCAGAGAAACCCAAACACGTCATTACATGTTGTCAAAACCCATAGAATCTGCAACACAAGTAGTTAACCCTTATGCAACCTATGGACTTCAGTTAATAATAATGAACCAATATTGTAACAAATGCACCCCACATTAAGGATAGAGAAAACTGGGGGAATGGGAGGGGAATTATGGAAATCTCTGTAATTTCCATTCATTTTTCTATAAGCTATTTTTTTTAAGATATAGTCTATAATGAACTTCATTTTGACCTTCCAGTGTACAAAACCCTATATAAAATAATGGTTCCCAGATCTTGGAACTTCAGAGGCCAGTAAAATTTCCCAAAAAGAGTTAGGAAGAGACAAAGAGTTTTCCACTTTCCTTTGCCAAATAAACACGTTAAATCTACATGTGTATATGAAATACACACACACACACACACTCTTTCCATAATATCCCTTACAAGGGAAGGATGTTTTATTACTCAGAATGCAATTTTTCTTAAACTAAGAAAAATTCCATTTAATGCAATAAATTTGGCCTTATGAAAAACCCACTCCATTTTGTGACTTCTCTAATTTCACTGTGCCCTTGTGAACACCTGACCCACACGGGTTGGGAATCCTTGGTATATGACCCAATGTTTTATCCAACTACAATCCAGGAATGGAGAGGAATATGGTACAAAAATCAAGACTCTTCAGTCTGGACTTCCTCAGGATGGAGAATCCATCTCCTGAAGTCAGTTATCATTGAGCAGTTGGCTGGTTGCATGTTCTCCACTGTTCTTTGTCATTCATCATGATTGTGAAATCATGCAAAGTGAAAAAATGTTATTGTCTTGCAGACAGTGAATTAGTGGTCATTTGATTTGTTCATGTCCTTAAAGTTCTCACATCTATGCCTGTGAAACAGAACAAAAAGTGTATCTTCACAGAAGAAATCTTCTGATAAAACCTTTAGACTATGGTTCACTGCAGAATCAATGAAGTGATGATCACATAGTGCCAGAGGAGGCAGGTGTTTTACTCACCAGCGACCTCAAGTAGGTACTCACTGCTCCTCGACAAGAAGAGGCTCAGAACTTTCAGATCCAGTCCCATGGTCCACTACTTCTTCTGCAAGCTCTCATCTCTGGCCCAGGCCAGCACATCACAAGGTGTGATTTAGCTAGAATTTACCTCTATCTCGGACAGGGAGTAGCGAGTGAGGAGCATCTGCATTGAGGGACAGCAGTCACATCCACCTGTTATGAGTCATTTTACACAATTATAGGAAATGGCAAAGTTTTCTTCAGGGCACAACGTGCAGAGATATTTCTGATCCCACCATCCAGCCAAATTCTTTTGCTTCTAGAGTCAGGCAAGTGGCGAGCATGCACACGTGCTCAGTTGTGTCGGATTCTTTTGCGACTGCATGGACTATAGCCCGCCAGGCTCCTCTGTCCATGATACTTGCCAGGCAAGAATACTGGAGTGGGTTGCCATTTCCTACTCCAGAGGATCAGCCCAACCTAGGGATTGAACCTGCGTCTCTTGTGTTTCCTACGTTGGCAGGCAGATTCTTTACCACTGGTGCCACGTGGGAAGCCCAAGGCAAGTGTGGACTTCTGGAATTATGTGAGGCTTTAAAGGCAAACTCACACATTGCCTTCCCCTCTTCTTCAATCTCAAGGCAGTGAGGACAAATCCACTTTCTTCCTCTCACACTCACAACAGTGACGGAGTTGGGCTTCTCCTCAGCACTTGATTGTTATTCTGGGAAGAAAGCAGTGTGGCCATATCCATTCATCTGACTCCTTCTCTGTAGATTGACAAAAAGAAAATGGATGACCTCATCTGGTCCATTCCAGTTCCACAGAATTTACTCCAAATTAAAGAGAACGTTCAGTTACAAATTGTGAGGATCAAGTTGCAGGTAATACTTAATGCCTCTATGAAGCAAGAGAAAATTGATCTTTGCTTTAGGCATCCTTTCAAAGACAGGGAGCATCATGCAACTGATAAAAGAGATCAGATGATATTGTCTAATGCACCCATTGTGTTCTATTTAAATTATTTGACTTCACTCACTGACTACTGACTCTGCCTAGTCAACATCTCAGATTTGAGGGTAAAATGGCCATATTCTACATACTGACAAACTGACTTGGTACATAATAACCCTGCAGTGTTGATAAATGAGCCTCAGCCCAGACAACTCAGGGAAGTACACAACATACCAACACAGCAAAATTCCAGCTGGCAATCTGGGACTCTCACAGCAGACTAGAACAAGTCCTTCCTTCTCCACACCCACTAATGTAGGCTTATGCCCTAAGTTACTTTCCCGATATGATTTTTTTTTTTTCAGTCTTCAGAACTACCAGGAAAACACCAGTTGCTTGACTCCTCTGTACTCCTAACAAAACCACCGATGATCTTTGAGCTGGCTTTCTTAATTCCCTCTGCACTGATTTGTTCCAACAGATAATTCTAGTGGGACTGAGTTTTGGCAACAAAAGACAGAGGACCCAGACTAGGCATCTTGCCTAAACCTGAGGACCAGAATCACTTTTATTATAGCACTGACACATCGTGCTTTAAAAAAAGGCAAACCCCATACTCTCCCACCTTTCCTGTTCTGGTAATCCCAAACCTCCCCCTTTCTGGTCTTCTGTCTTCCAGATACACTGGTTAATATCTTATCTACATTGCTAAGAATGATGTGTTACTGTCCTGTTTGCCAATCTCAGGTTAACCTCCTTTCCAAATTCTTTCTTCTTCTTTCAGAGAATGTGCTGCTCAGGTCTTATCGTATCAGTAAACATTAATTTTACTCTGTACTTATTGTAGCAACCTCTAGGTAAAATGGTAAAGTAAGTTTTCTTTCTCAGAACCTCTCTCAACTTTGGTCCTAGGCACACACTTCAAATTTCCATGTTTTCCCTATTCTTCCCTCTGATATAATTAACTTTCCAGAAAATAAATCATTCACTCTATGATATAGAATTGGCAAAATGTATCCCCTCTCCAAAGATGTTCGCTTTAACAGAGAACCAAAATCTCAATTTCCAGCTCTAGAAATACAACATCTGTAAGAGGTCTTGGGGAAAGATACCTTTAAATCATACCCTTTCAGTTCAGTCGCTCAGTCGTGTCCGACTCTTTGAGACCCCGTGAATCGCAGCACACCAGTCCTCCCTGTCCATCACTAACTCCCGGAGTTCACTCAGACTTGCATCCATTGAGTCAGCGATGCCATCCAGCCATCTCATCCTCTGTCGACCCCTTCTCCTCCTGCCCCCAGTCCCTCCCAGCATCAAAGTCTTTTCCAATGAGTCAACTCTTCGCATGAGGTGGCTGAAGTACTGGAGTTTCAGCTTTAGCATCATTCCTTCCAAAGAAATCCCAGAGTTGATCTCCTTCAGAATGGATTGGTTGGATCTCCTTGCAGTCCAAGGGACTCTCAAGAGTCTTCTCCAACACCACAGTTCAAAAGCATCAATTCTTCGGCACTCAGCCTTCTTCATGGTCCAACTCTCACATCCATACATGACTACTAGAAAAACCATAGCCTTGACTAGACGGACCTTAGTTAGCAAAATAATGTCTCTGCTTTTGAGTATGCCATCTAGGTTGGTCATAACTTTTCTTCCAAGGAGTAAGCGTCTTTTAATTTCATGGCTACAGTCACCATCTGCAGTGATTTTGGAGCCCCAAAAACATAAAGTCTGACACTGTTTCCACTGTTTCTCCATCTGTTTCCCATGGAGTGATGGGACCGGATGCGATGATCTTCATTTTCTGAATGTTGAGCTTTAAGCCAACTTTTTCACTCTCCTTTTTAACTTTCATCAAGAGGCTTTTTAGCTCCTCTTCACTTTCTGCCATAAGGGTGGTATCATCTGCATATCTGAGATTATTGATATTTCTCCCAGAAATCTTTAGGACATAGTATTCATATTGGGCATAACATCCTACTTCATGAGTTAATATCAGTTTTTTTATCAGATAAAAGAGAAGTAAATAAAAATATCAAGGTCAGAATCACTTACAGTAAAGGTAAATAATGTGTCTTAGAATTTTAATTCCTATTATACACATGTATGTATAACATGTATGTGTATATAATTATATATAAAAAGTATAAAGGCATTTTTATGGTGTTCATCACCAAAAAGTGGAACATGTCTGGCTTACACCTTTAACAGGTGCTTCTGAAACTATCAGTTGCAAAAAACCAACATTTTTCAATTTCCAGTCTCAGATCAACACTTAAAAAAATACAATAAAAAGAAATAACTAGCAGAATGATATTAACACACATAAAAGTATGCTGTTACATTCCTATCTTCCTATCTTAACCATCTTTCTCAGTTGCTGTACTTACTTCATAATAGGCTGGCTAAGAAACAGTTTGAGGGCTGGCGCTGGCCTACAGCCTACACTTTGGAGAACACCGCCTTAGGATGCACATTCCTCAGGCAGGGAGCATGTTTTGGTCACCTGTGCACCTCCTCGGGTAGCACAGAGTGGGTACAGTTAGCACTGGAATCCTGACACTGCTGCTACCTGTCTCTTATACACATCTAGATGTGTATAAGAGACAGAAGTCTGACACTGTTTCCACTGTTTCTCCATCTGTTTCCCATGGAGTGATGGGACCGGATGCGATGATCTTCATTTTCTGAATGTTGAGCTTTAAGCCAACTTTTTCACTCTCCTTTTTAACTTTCATCAAGAGGCTTTTTAGCTCCTCTTCACTTTCTGCCATAAGGGTGGTATCATCTGCATATCTGAGATTATTGATATTTCTCCCAGAAATCTTTAGGACATAGTATTCATATTGGGCATAACATCCTACTTCATGAGTTAATATCAGTTTTTTTATCAGATAAAAGAGAAGTAAATAAAAATATCAAGGTCAGAATCACTTACAGTAAAGGTAAATAATGTGTCTTAGAATTTTAATTCCTATTATACACATGTATGTATAACATGTATGTGTATATAATTATATATAAAAAGTATAAAGGCATTTTTATGGTGTTCATCACCAAAAAGTGGAACATGTCTGGCTTACACCTTTAACAGGTGCTTCTGAAACTATCAGTTGCAAAAAACCAACATTTTTCAATTTCCAGTCTCAGATCAACACTTAAAAAAATACAATAAAAAGAAATAACTAGCAGAATGATATTAACACACATAAAAGTATGCTGTTACATTCCTATCTTCCTATCTTAACCATCTTTCTCAGTTGCTGTACTTACTTCATAATAGGCTGGCTAAGAAACAGTTTGAGGGCTGGCGCTGGCCTACAGCCTACACTTTGGAGAACACCGCCTTAGGATGCACATTCCTCAGGCAGGGAGCATGTTTTGGTCACCTGTGCACCTCCTCGGGTAGCACAGAGTGGGTACAGTTAGCACAGACTGATTGCTGGTTGAATCAATTAACCTATTAACAGATGGCAGCTTTAGCAGTAGATAACTCATTCACCCAGTGAAAAGACTATTTTTTTGCATTCAGAACTCAGGCAATAGAAACTCATCCTAATCAGTAATCTATGGCAGACATGGTTCATAATGACAATGTTAATTATTCTTTTACATTAAATGGTAATTATGCTTTTTTTTCCATATCAGCAGTTTACAACTTACCTTCATTAATTAGAATGACATAACTTACAAAGTAAATAACATATGATCAAAACAAAGCCAAAATTAGAGATAGAACCATTTTAGCTCTAAAATGACCAAGAACTTCAATGTTGAACTTTGATACGATTCATAGATAATTTACAGAAAGTAGTTAGTGGTGTTGCTAAGACTAGCCCTATCTTTTAAGGCAGAGGGGAATTTGAAAAATATGTTTTAAGGTTCCCTTCCTTGAAATGCAGATAAATATGTAAGTTGCTACCTGAAGACTTTATAAGGAAGAGATTGAGAGATGTCTGAGACGTGAAGTCTAAAACTGGCCTAGGGCACCACTGGAGATTCTATTAAACCTTTTAATTATTGTATAGCACATATAGAATAAATGATTTTAAATCTCAACAAAACTATCAGCTCATCTAAAGAGAGGACATCTAAAAGGTCTTGGGGAAAGGATTTTCCAGACTTACATGTGTTCCCAATTGTAGCTGAGGCTTGAAAAAAAATGTATGCTGAATTTACTTAATTCCCTTTTTGCCAATGGAGTGTAAACAAAGGTGCCTATGGTTGTCCCTCTTTAAAGACGTGGAACAGAGATATGCTGGCTGTAAATGAGTCACCCTGTCTGGATGGGAGCTACAGCCACAGAGCCCAGATTAGGGCCATGACCCCATGTCCTAGAATGTCTGGCCACCAAAGGACAGCCTTGTCATGGAAGCATGGTACTTTTTTTTTTTTTTGAAGGTGAAGTTATTCTACTTCTTGCATAAAAGAAATAAAATAAGATTATGTGAGTCAGATCAACATTAGAGCCTCACATATTAACTCTTAATCAGGTAACGCTATGATTTCAACTTTCTTTTACCCTACAATATAATACTCTGCAAGAAAGGATGTATGAAGTAAAATGGCTGCTCAAAATTTTTTATATAAAGACAGAAATTTCCATAAAGATGGTGACTTAATGTGTATCATGTCATAGTACAGACACTACAGTGGTAATTTGTCTTGCTTTACAGAAAACATACTGTGTAGAAAATGAGAAGTGCTAGTTAGCCAAAATACAATTATTCACCAACATTTTTATTGTGCCAGTTTGTTTCTCCCATCACACATGCACACACATACACACAAACACACAATTAAATCACACAATATAAAACTTGACAAAACAGCCATTCCTTTTGAATACTAGCACAATAACTAGCATTCCAGGTAAGAGAATTTTTCAAAATCTTTTACAAATTCCCTCCTACTACACATTTATAAAACTACTCACTCACCTTCAGAGGATATTATGGAACCAATTCCAATATTTTACTTAATAACAGGTGAGTAAAGCGCACAAATCAAAACTTTATCCTGTCATTCCTCTCTGAATCACGGTGCTAGGTAACCCAATAGGTGAAAGAAGCATCTCAATAAAAATACTTTAGCTAATAAAAATACTTTAGCCAAATGATAGAGCATCAGCCTTTTTGTGACCCACAAATGATTTGAGGCAATTAGTGTCAAGGTCTGCTAAAAGTCAGAAACACAGTCAGATATAATGGGTCCATTGAACTAAATCTGAGTCTGACCAAGCTCCTGGATCCAGCTGCCAATGTTCAGGAAATATGGAGGATAAACATGTTGAACTTCACCATGAGGATACAATAAAAAAAGTCCAGGCTGCAAGACACTTTAGTGAAATAGCCTAGGTTCTTCAACAAACTATAAGGCAGAGATAAGAATGGAGGATAAACCTGTAGATTAAAAGAGACAAAAGATATCAGTTTTTAATAGGCAAAATCAACTACAGTATGATAATACATACTTAAGTGACAAAATCAAAAAGAGGGAAGTGATTACCTTTGGAGAGAGGGGCAGGTGTATGGGACAGGTCACCTGGAGGGGTTTCTGGAGTGGTTGGCACAACTTTATATTTTGGCACAGGCAATAGTTAAAGCAGTATTTGGCTTATACTAATTCAGAGCTATACAATTCTTTTGTGTGGTTTTTCTGGATCTGCATTTTATTTTACAATAAAAAAGGAAAAATATATAAACTTTGTGATAGGAAAAAAGAACAAATCTGTTTGACACCTCATCACTCACCTGGAAAATAGCACAGACGCTCACAGGAATATCTTCCCTGCATGATTTACAAGTATTACCTTCTCTAAAATGAAGGACTCTTTCCCGTAAGTAGTGCTTGAGTTTTAAATTCCTCACATATTTCCAAAGTACACAGCTGAAACTAACCAACCCTGTGGTTAGCTATCACATCTGAGTCAGATATCAGCCTTACGAGCAAAATCACAAATATTTCACAGAAAGTCTAGGTAAAACCTGCCCCTAGTTTCTGGCTATCGGCTATGATAATATAATGGCTTCCCAGCTTGTGTTCCTGGTCTCTTACAATCCTCTCCACATTGCAATAAGTATGCTTATTTTTTAAAACTAAATGAGAATGGTATGAGCACTTAAGGAAAAAGCCATTGTGTTTCTTGTAAAGCTACACCTCGTCTATGACCCATCAATTTCATTCCCAGGGATTGGCTCAAGAGAAATGAAAGTACAGTCAGCCCCCTGTGCCCATGGGTGCAGGACCCACAGGTGCAGAGGGTTGACTGTTGTACACTATTGTGCCTAAGGGTCTTGAGAATCTATGGATTTTGGAATCCACAGGGCTCCTTGACCCAATGTCCAGAGATACCAGGGGACAGCTATATATGATTACAAAAACATCTGTACATAAATTCTCTCCACAACTTTATTCATAATTGTCAAACATTCCAGACAACCCATAGTAAGTTGTGGGATAATAATAGAATACAACTCCAAAATAAAAAGGAATAAGTTACTGATACATGTAACATGGATGAATTTCAAAGACTATCTTCAATGAAAGACACTTTACACAAAACAGCACATACTGTATGAATATATATCTGCTGCTGCTGCTAATGCTAAGTCACTTCAGTCGTGTCCGACTCTGTGTGACCCCATAGACGGCAGCCCACCAGGCTCCCCCATCCCTGGGATTCTCCAGGCAAGAATACTGGAGTGGGTTGCCATTTCCTTCTCTAATGCATGAAAGAGAAAAGTGAAAGTGAAGTCGCTCAGTCTGTCCGACTGTTAGCGACCCCATGGACTGCAGCTCACCAGGCTACTCCATCCATTGGATTTTCCAGGCAAGAGTACTGGGGTGGGGTGCCATTGCCTTCCCCGATGAATATATATCTAATATATGAAAACTTCTACAACAGGCTACACTACTCTATAGTGGAAAAATTGAATATAGTAGTTTTCTCTGGGACAGTGGGTATGAATATTAACTGGAAAAAAACACAAGGTTCTAGTGTGATGGTAGAAGCCTATATTTCAATAGGGATTTGAGGTACACAGATGAAAGAATTTGTTGATGTCAGCAACGTATGTATTTCACTATATGTAAAATTTTCATCAAAATAAAAGAAACCAAATTATGTCATCTGGGTCTATTTCCTTTGTCTTCTATTGCTAACTGATATAACTGTGCCTAATGTCTTTTTGCAGTAACAGGTTGAGGCGTTCTTCAACAATGTTTTCAGTACTGTATGTAATTCTACCTTTTTGCAAGACTTGGAATTTCACTTTGCAATTGACTTGCCTTTTATTCTGCCATCCAAAAATCAGTCAGAGGGTGATAGAGAAGGCAATCTGCAGGCTTCAAAATATGTTAAAGGAAGGAATGTGTAAGGGGAGATTAGTGTAAGTAGAAGTTCATTAGTAAATATTTTCATGTTATGAGGACTTTTGGTCCTCTATGCAAATTTGTAACTATACTTGGGGGACCCCCTCTTAATGAAACTTGGAGAGCAAGCAAGAACTCCCTACATGCTTATCCCAAGTTCCTTAAGTGAGTGTTATTAAGACTAATTGATCCACTTGGCAGAATGTTGAATCATGATTCTACTTGAGCAAGCAAAAGTATTAATCTCCTTTAATACATGTATATTTTATTACCAAATAATTGCAACTCTTTATTCAAAGTCTACTGATTTATGTGTTAGTATCATCTAAAAAACGCCTTCACAGAAACATTTAGAAAAGTTTGACCAAATATCTGGGTATAGTGCCCTAACAAAGTTGACACATATAATTAATCATCACTGTTATCACATGAAATGTAATGAAATTTAATACTGTTTGAAGGATCAAAGGAACTTACCTTGAGTGTTAGTTAAGCTTCAATAGAAATCCACCTCCTAAAATTGTGTTATCTTAGATAACAGGTTTCTGATTTCTTAACCTCTAACAATAGGAATAAAGTTTGCTGTCCTTAGTGAGATTATTGTGAGCATTAAATGAGTTCATTAATGAGTGTTTAACATATCATTGAGTGCTGAATATGTATTATCATCATGACTTTACTTAAAGTATATCAAAATTTCTTCATCTATATTTTATAATTGAGTTACTAACAATAGTTATAATAAATTTTTTTGTCTGTTTTCCCCTCAAATCATGTTAACAAATGAGCATGCATTCTTTAAGCTCTTTTACTAGAAGAAATATTATAGTAAATAAAACTATCTCATAAATTGGCTGCCTGTTTTCTTTTAGGTCCCAAGCTTCAAAGAATAGGGGTTCCCCAGTGGATCAGACAGTAAAGAATCTGCCTGCAATGCAGGAGACCTGGGCTTGATCCCCTGGAGAACAGAATGGCAACCCACTCCAATATTCTTGCCTGGAGAATTCCATGGACAGAGGAACCTGGCAGGCTATAGTCCATGGAGTCACAAAGAGTTGGACACGACTGAGTGACTAGCACTTTCTATTAATAAGCAAACTTATTAAGTATAACTGGTTTTATATATGTCACTCCACCATTTATATCCTACCCATGTTTGGATCTACCTAGTTTGGAACAACTTTAACGAGGATGAACATTATGAAAATTGAGCAATCCATCAACCATTCCTCTTAAGAATGTTTCTACTTTTAAACTGAGGTCAAAGAACCACCATTGTTTCACAATAGGATCATCTGTCTAGAAAGGTTAACTATTAAAAGCAAAGATATAACTCTGTTGGAAAATGATGTGGTTTACAACAGTGATCTATGCTGTTAAGTAATAATCTTCACAATTTTTGAACTTTACATAAGTGAAATTAGGGTTATTTAATTAAGTAAAGGAGAAATATCAATAAGCTCAGATATGCAGATGACACCACCCTTATGGCAGAAAGTAAAGAGGAACTAAAAAGTCTCTTGATGAAAGTGAAAGAGGAGAGTGAAAAAGTTGGCTTAAAGCTCAACGTTCAGAAAATGAAGATCATGGCATCCGGTCCCATCACTTCATGGAAAATAGATGGGGAAACAGTGGAAACAGTGTCAGACTTTATGTTTTTGGGGCTCCAAAATCACTGCAGATGGTGACTGTAGCCATGAAATTAAAAGACGCTTACTCCTTGGAAGAAAAGTTATGACCAACCTAGATAGCATACTCAAAAGCAGAGATATTACTTTGCTAACAAAGGTCCGTCTATTCAAGGCTATGGTTTTTCTAGTAGTCATGTATGGATGTGAGAGTTGGACTGTGAAGAAGGCTGAGGGCCGAAGAATTGATACTTTAGAACTGTGGTGTTGGAGAAGACTCTTGAGAGTCCCTTGGACTGCAAGGAGATCCAACCAGTCCATTCTGAAGGAGATCAGCCCTGGGATTTCTTTGGAAGGAATGATGCTAAAGCTGAAACTCCAGTACTTCAGCCACCTCATGTGAAGAGTTGACTCATTGGAAAAGACTTTGNACTTTAGAACTGTGGTGTTGGAGAAGACTCTTGAGAGTCCCTTGGACTGCAAGGAGATCCAACCAGTCCATTCTGAAGGAGATCAGCCCTGGGATTTCTTTGGAAGGAATGATGCTAAAGCTGAAACTCCAGTACTTCAGCCACCTCATGTGAAGAGTTGACTCACTGGAAAAAACTTTGATGCTGGGAGGGATTAGGGGCAGGAGGAGAAGGGGACGACAGAGGATGAGATGGCTGGATGGCATCACGGACTCGATGGATGTGAGTCTGAGTGAACTCCGGGAGTTGGTGATGGACAGGGAGGCCTGGTGTGCTGCGATTCATGGGGTCGCAAAGAGTTGGACACGACTGAGTGACTGAACTGAACTGAAAGGAATTTGGTTTTTCTCCCTGAGAGGCTAATACTTCTCATTCCTTTCTCCTATATCAAAGTAGTAAGGAAGAAACACCTGACATCAGTTTAACAGGCAATAAATTTAGCTATGCTTTTACTGTTTCAAAGATTTAGAGGTTAAGATTTTAAAGGGAACATTTTACTCTTGGTTACAAATAAGAGAAGCCCAATTCAAACTGCCTTAGGCAAACAAAAGAATTTACTAGACCACACAACAGTGAAGTAGAAGGATGCAACATGATTTTAAGCACAAATTGATCCAGGGCTTAAGAATGTCATCAGGCAACTCTTCACGTCTTGGCCACATTAATAGGCAGGCTCTTCCTAAATTGCAACCAAGCCCATCTTTGGGCTGTCTTTAAACTCAGCAGTGCCAGCTTACTTCCTATTTGCAGTCCCAGCAGAGAGAACCTCCTTCCTGATGGCTCCACAAATGCCCCATGACTCTCATTAGCCAGGCCTAAGTCCATAACCACCCCTGGAGCTAGACAGCAGAGCTGACCCCACACTTGATGATGGCTGAGAATGAACTAATAGTGACAATGGGATGTCTCCCAAAGGGAAGAAACAGTACATTGCAGAAGCAAAAATAACAAATCCCCACTTTAATATGGATATTAAATTTGATCCTTTAAAAAATAAACCATTTTCTAATGCACCAGAATGATCCAGTGGAAGCAGAACCTTCCAGCGTCTCAGATATTTTGACTCTTTTTCAGACTACAACTTCTTATCAGTTACAGGGCCTTTCCAACTAACTTAGGCTCTCTGGATATCTATTGCATATATGTTAAATAAATGAGAGAATGTGGTTAGAAATTATTTAAATTTTCCTTCAGGCCTCCATGCAATGATTTTATAGTAGTGTCTATAAAACAATGTGATCTATAGCTTGAGTTTTCAAAAAGACATTGACTACATAAATGGCCTTTTTCAAAAAATATCATTAGCACTGAAAGTATTTCTTCAGATTGGTTTCGTTNCAGAATCTGCAACACAAGTAGTTAACCCTTATGCAACCTATGGACTTCAGTTAATAATAATGAACCAATATTGTAACAAATGCACCCCACATTAAGGATAGAGAAAACTGGGGGAATGGGAGGGGAATTATGGAAATCTCTGTAATTTCCATTCATTTTTCTATAAGCTATTTTTTTTAAGATATAGTCTATAATGAACTTCATTTTGACCTTCCAGTGTACAAAACCCTATATAAAATAATGGTTCCCAGATCTTGGAACTTCAGAGGCCAGTAAAATTTCCCAAAAAGAGTTAGGAAGAGACAAAGAGTTTTCCACTTTCCTTTGCCAAATAAACACGTTAAATCTACATGTGTATATGAAATACACACACACACACACACTCTTTCCATAATATCCCTTACAAGGGAAGGATGTTTTATTACTCAGAATGCAATTTTTCTTAAACTAAGAAAAATTCCATTAAATGCAATAAATTTGGCCTTATGAAAAACCCACTCCATTTTGTGACTTCTCTAATTTCACTGTGCCCTTGTGAACACCTGACCCACACGGGTTGGGAATCCTTGGTATATGACCCAATGTTTTATCCAACTACAATCCAGGAATGGAGAGGAATATGGTACAAAAATCAAGACTCTTCAGTCTGGACTTCCTCAGGATGGAGAATCCATCTCCTGAAGTCAGTTATCATTGAGCAGTTGGCTGGTTGCATGTTCTCCACTGTTCTTTGTCATTCATCATGATTGTGAAATCATGCAAAGTGAAAAAATGTTATTGTCTTGCAGACAGTGAATTAGTGGTCATTTGATTTGTTCATGTCCTTAAAGTTCTCACATCTATGCCTGTGAAACAGAACAAAAAGTGTATCTTCACAGAAGAAATCTTCTGATAAAACCTTTAGACTATGGTTCACTGCAGAATCAATGAAGTGATGATCACATAGTGCCAGAGGAGGCAGGTGTTTTACTCACCAGCGACCTCAAGTAGGTACTCACTGCTCCTCGACAAGAAGAGGCTCAGAACTTTCAGATCCAGTCCCATGGTCCACTACTTCTTCTGCAAGCTCTCATCTCTGGCCCAGGCCAGCACATCACAAGGTGTGATTTAGCTAGAATTTACCTCTATCTCGGACAGGGAGTAGCGAGTGAGGAGCATCTGCATTGAGGGACAGCAGTCACATCCACCTGTTANTGGTCCACTACTTCTTCTGCAAGCTCTCATCTCTGGCCCAGGCCAGCACATCACAAGGTGTGATTTAGCTAGAATTTACCTCTATCTCGGACAGGGAGTAGCGAGTGAGGAGCATCTGCATTGAGGGACAGCAGTCACATCCACCTGTTAGTTATGAGTCATTTTACACAATTATAGGAAATGGCAAAGTTTTCTTCAGGGCACAACGTGCAGGGATATTTCTGATCCCACCATCCAGCCAAATTCTTTTGCTTCTAGAGTCAGGCAAGTGGCGAGCATGCACACGTGCTCAGTTGTGTCGGATTCTTTTGCGACTGCATGGACTATAGCCCGCCAGGCTCCTCTGTCCATGATACTTGCCAGGCAAGAATACTGGAGTGGGTTGCCATTTCCTACTCCAGAGGATCAGCCCAACCTAGGGATTGAACCTGCGTCTCTTGTGTTTCCTACGTTGGCAGGCAGATTCTTTACCACTGGTGCCACGTGGGAAGCCCAAGGCAAGTGTGGACTTCTGGAATTATGTGAGGCTTTAAAGGCAAACTCACACATTGCCTTCCCCTCTTCTTCAATCTCAAGGCAGTGAGGACAAATCCACTTTCTTCCTCTCACACTCACAACAGTGACGGAGTTGGGCTTCTCCTCAGCACTTGATTGTTATTCTGGGAAGAAAGCAGTGTGGCCATATCCATTCATCTGACTCCTTCTCTGTAGATTGACAAAAAGAAAATGGATGACCTCATCTGGTCATTCCAGTTCCACAGAATTTACTCCAAATTAAAGAGAACGTTCAGTTACAAATTGTGAGGATCAAGTTGCAGGTAATACTTAATGCCTCTATGAAGCAAGAGAAAATTGATCTTTGCTTTAGGCATCCTTTCAAAGACAGGGAGCATCATGCAANTCCACAGCGGCTCCCTCTGTTTGTTTTGGTTTCTTCTGTTTGTTGGCCTTTCCGTGTCTAATTTCCACCCTGACACAAGGGGGCGGTGGTGGTCACTTTTTTAAGCTCACTTGTTCAATTGTGCTGTGGGGAGGGGGGGGCACTAAAAATAAATATCACTGGCGTCTGTGGGGAGTGCTCCCAACGTCTCGGCCACACTGGGTTTGCTCCCAGTCTACACTGCTCAGGCTCTAGGTAGCTCTACCCGGAACTGTGATGTGGGCCGTGGGTTGAGTGTACTTCCCAGGTCTAAGCCATGCAGGTTCAGGTTCTCTGGGACTCCACAAAGGTGTAGACTTGAATGGGCCTGTGTTTTGTGCCCTTCCCCCGTCCGAGCAGCTCAGGTGACCAGGTTCTTGGCAAGCACGGTCGCTGCGACTTATCACCTGCCCTGTCCCTGCCGCTCGGTTTTCTGGGTGTACAACTGGCACGCCTCCTCAGGTGTGCCTTGTGTCTCTCCTGGGGAGCTGATCTCTGGCTGCGACCCTCCTGGTGGATGTCGACAGTGCAGAATCCCAAGGAGTCTTGGTTAGCAACGATGCCTGCATGCAGTTTGGTAGATGATGCCTCTCTGGGGCTGCAGTTGCCCCATTCCGGCTCTGGCTGCCCTTGCCAGCCTGTCTCCAGCGGGGGATGGGCAGGTCCTCAGCGGGCTAGCTCTGCTCAGTGCTTTGTTCTGTGAGCAGGCCTGGTGGTGTCTTAGGTTTGGGCTTTTCATGGGATAGCTATCCCACAGTCTGGGTTGCTATCTCTAGTTAGTTCCCTCAGACTGCCCTCTGGCATTCAGGCCGGGTCCTTACTCTAAGCAATGCAGCCCCTAAGCAATGCAGCCCCTAAGCAATGCAGCCCCTAAGCAATGCAGCCCGCGCCTCCCTGTCCAGTCTCCGCTTGCTAGGGGCGGATGCAAGCGTCTGTGCTGCCTCTCCGCTGGGAGTTGCCTTTAGGCACGTAATCTGTGGGGGTTAATTATTTATTTATTTTTCCTCCCAGTTATGTTGCCCTCTGAGGTTCCAAGGCTCACCACAGACTCGCCGGTGAGAGTGTTTCCTGGTGTTTGGAAACCTCTCTTTTTTAGACTCCCTTCCCAGGACGGATCTCCATCCCTGCCTCTTTTGTCTCTCTTTTTATCTTTTATATTTTTTCCTACCTCCTTTTGAAGGCAATGGGCTGCTTTTCTGCATGCCTGATGTCCTCTGCCAGCATTCAGAAGTTGTTTTGTGGAATTTGCTTGGTGTTCAAATGTTCTTTTGATGAATTTTGGGGGGAGAAAGTAGCCTCCCCATCCTATTCCTCTGTCATCTTATGACCGCCCCCCACCTCTTTCCTTGATTCAGCAGGACTGACAGACCTCTGACAGAACTCTGAGCTGGAGTCTACATTAGTGTGCTGGCAAACACCAGGGAACTTTTGTGTTTTATAAAACTCAGCTGTCATTCTGTCTGCTCATGCACTATGTTTTCCATTCGGTAAATGGGAACTGACATAGTCGCCTACAAGAAGCAAAGAAAGAAGCAAGAGTCTTTATTGAAAGCTTCTCTGGAAAGGTTCAGCTTCTAATTCACTCTCCAGTATAAATTTCTGGCATATATATGCAGTACATTTAACTATTCAACACCTAAACCAGGGTTCATTACCTGCCTTGCTTTTCTTTAACTATTAATTAATTTTCTTTCTAGTTTGACTATAGTCCAAAGTTCTCCTCAAAGAGAATATCAGTCCACACATCACCTCAGAATGATCAGGTCTAGACTATTGGGCAGATATGGTCAAAGGCCTTACAGAGATTAGATACACATCATCATTATTGGTTGCTAGGTTACCCCACTGACCCAGAGGAAGCTTGCCTTATTACCATTTCCCTAGAAAATTTGTCCTTCAAATCAAAAACCTTGCCACATCAGTAAGACTCTGGCCTCCAAGTTTATGGTCTTTATGATGAAACTTTCATCTTCCAGCAGCCCGTTGAGGTCTTGTCCTGCAACACTCAGCTTATTCTGAACTCTCCAATGAAGAGGCTTTTCACATCAGCCACTTTCTGCTTCTCTTTGGACCCCATGAAAAGGGCCTCAGCCTACCCCTTTATATATTGAACATGGTACCACAGATTCCATTTTAAGTATGTTTCTTTCCCTAATCCTCAATTTTTAGGTTTCCTGTTATATCTATTCCCAAAGTACTATAAAAAAATAGAAACTGATTGTCCCATAAATAAATGAAAACTAAATGATCCAGAGCTGAACATCTTGTTCAAGACTGATTGATCAGTGGGCTACTGCACCAACATGTGCATTTTATTACAAACACTCTTATCTCACAAATGTGTGTACGCACACACACAGACACATGCATATATCCTAAAGATGGAAATAATCTTGACAAAGGCGAGGGAGGTGTTGGCACTTGAAGTTAAGGTCAAGAGGACGGACATCTGAAAAATACCTACAGTGTACCAGCATTACAAATGGCATGCAAGTCTTGAATCCTCATGACAGCACTAGGAGACAGAGCAGCATTATCAAGGCCAGGCTGTGGGACAACAGGCTGTCAGTTCCAGTAAGTCTGCTTTGAATCTTTACACCCTTTCTAGATGCAATCTGTAACCCAGTCATGACTGCGGCACTTTGCCCTTAGCTTCCTGTCAATTCATGTCTCTGGAGTCTCTCAAACCACTTGTACATTACCTACATTTTAAATCTGTCACTGGATATGGATATGGATAAACATTGTCCATTGAACAAAATATCACTCTAACAAAAAGAATGAATCTATATTCTACAGCAGGGTAAGGTAGGGATAATAAGCCTCTAAGTTGGTGACGGACAGGGAAGCCTGGCACACAGCAGTCCACGGGGTTGCAAAGAGTCGAACATGACTGAGCGACTGAACTGAACTGAAGTCACTACTGAGTATTACAGATTATCCTTGAATAAAAGAATATTTATTAAAAGTCTTAGAATAAAAACCTTTTCTATCCTTTCATCACCGACACAATGGACATGAGTTTGAGTAAACTCCAGGATTTGGTGATGGACAGGGAGACCTGGCATGATGTGGTCCATGGGGTTGCAAGGAGTTGGACACGAGTGAATGACTGAACTGAACTGAACTGATCCTTTCATAAACTGGTTCATTCTTCTCATTACGTGTTTCCTTTTTTTTTTTTTTTTTTCTTAAACCATTTCAGTTTTGAGAAATGTAATAGATGTTTACTAAAAAGGTCTGGACCATATTCAGAACTTGTGCAAGCCTCAAAATTCTTAGTTTATTCAGTATGTGGAGTTCCACTATTGCTTAATCGCCACACCCTTTTCAAATTCTTCAGAGATCTACAAATCTGAAGCCAATCAGAGATGGTTAATTTATTTTATTCAGTCCCAAGTGCCTCAAATAAAATTTTTTCCTTCTTGGAAAATTCACTTTAGACCAGGTCAACACAATAATCAACACCCAACACACACATGCTTGACAGGCACCCACAACCTAACAATCTGCTTTACCAGACAGGCCTCCTGCTTCCCCTTATAGTTCCCAGAAGTCTCTGCATCAATTATGATGTCTGTCTCCTCAAAACAAAAAAAGCACCACTTATAGGTCTTCCCTGGTGCCCAGTGGCTAAAATTCCGTGCTCCCAATGAAAGGGACTTCCGCATGCTGCAACTAAGACCCAACACAGAAAAATTAATTAATTAATTTTTTAAAAATCACTTGTAAAAGATAACATAAGCCTGACTTGACCTAGTAGGAAATTAACATAAAAACATTGATTTTAGAGCTAAATCCCAATTTGGAAACATATGTGGCAATTAAAACACGAAGATTGACACGAATGTCACTTGTCCTCACAATTCTCAGTACTCTTCCTTCTCCCTCTCCACCACCCCTCTCTTCCCTCCCTTGCACCCCCAGCTCCTTCACTTCACGCCCACATAGATGTAGCAACCAGATCTTCAGTATCAAATCAACTCTTAGAACACTGAGGCTCATAGACATGAAATGAGCTGTCCAAGGTCAACTTGTAGGTAGTTAGAGAATCAAGGTTTAAACCCTGATCAAGACTTTTGCTCATGGATTAAAAAGGAGAGAAAGAAAGAAGGAAGGAAGGGACAGGAAGTCTGTTCTGTGTTTGGACACACATAGGACCATTTTGTTACAAATTAAAGAAGCAAGTGCTGGTTACTTACAAAACACCAGCAAATTTCCCATGCTCTTTTTACATTCTCTCTGCATTGGTCTTGGACCCTGGGGTGCAAAAACCTCCCTCATCCATCATCCACCAGTCAATAGTTATGATAAAGAAAAATATTAGCCCACAGTGGAGGTGATATTTAGTCTGAGTCTTAAAAAAAATGAGTCAATATTTATGAGGCAATTGGGAGAAAAACATTACAGACATAACACTTTCAGTTGGTAAAGCACTTTCTGAATGTTATTGCATTTAATATTAAGAAAAGGAAGAGGAAAAAAAATTCATTGTGAGATACAGGAGATTGTTATTATTTTAAAGATTAGGGAACTGAGGATTTAGGCTGGATGAGTTAGCACACTTCACATCCTCATGACACACTCAATGTATGTGGAACACACTGGAGAGGAAAACCTCTTTTTGTAGTGTTAAAAATGATCAAAGATCATTTAGGTAATAAAACAAATTTTAACATTTCATGAAGCAGGCAGTCTCCATTCCCAAGGGTCCAGAGAACTGCACAATGGAGCAGAAGACAAGAAACTTTGATAGGATAAAAAGGAACAAGAAAGAAAAAAATAGTAAATGAATAAGAAAAGAGGAAATAAATAATCTATAGAATCCAGAGTTAGCTTGGCATTTGGGGATTGGCTAACTGCATATACTATGCTTCTGCTCAAGTGGCGCATTTACAGGGACAAAAAGTTTTCTAAATTGTGATGTGCTGACTAGGCACCCCAGCTGGGAGTAGTTCTATCTTGAGCCTAAAAATGGATTTCATTGATAAGGTCATATGGGTGAATGCCTCATTTGGTGGGACTGGTGTCCTCATAAGAAAAGAGAGGCAGACGCCAGAGTTACAAGGCACAGAGAAAAGGCATATAAAGACACAACAAGAAGGCAGCCGTTTACAAGCCAGGAAGAGAGGTCGCATCCGAAAACAACCCTGACGACTCCTTAATCTTGGGCTCTCAGCCTCTGTAACTGATTAACAACAACAACTCTGTTGTTTAATCCACCCAGTCTGTGGTATTTTGTTATGGTAGTCTTGCTGCTACTGCTGCTGCTGCTGCTGCTGCTGCTAAGTCACTTCAGTCGTGTCCAACTCTGTGCGACCCCATAGACGGCAGCCTACCAGCTCCTCTGTCCCTGGGATTCTCCAGGCAAGAATACTGGAGTGGGTTGCCATTTCCTTCTCCAATGCATGGATGCATGCTAAGTCGTTTCAGTCGTGCCCAACTCTTTGTGACCCCACGGACAGCAGCCCACCAGGCTTCTCTGTCCACGGGATTCTCCAGGCAAGAATACTGGAGTGGGTTGCCATTTCCTTCTCCAATGGTAGTTCTAGAAGACTAAAATCCTAACAGTAACCAAAGCTAGCTTAGGACCTGGGGCATCAGATCAACTGCAGATGCATGATCCAAGGAGAAACCAGAGTAGGCAACAGTGACTTTCCTTGGCCCTGACCCTGGGGTGTGGTCCTATTACTAGAGTTTATAGCAAAACTTTGGAAGACAATTGGTGAATAAAGTTGGTGGCAGCTTGGTTATTTAACATAAAAGTTGGTGGCAGCTCGGTTATTTAACAAAAAAGTTGGTGGCAGCTCGGTTATTTAACTTGTATATATTGAGCTCCCACAATGAGTTAGATATGAGGAATCCAGGGTATATTTGGATGAGATGTACAGGTAAACAAACAAATGCGATGCCATAGAAGAGGGGCTATAATGAAGGCAGAATGGATAGAACATGGAATTGGGACCAGAATCATCTGGTTTTGAATTCCAGCTCTACTGTTTAACATTATGAACTGGACATATTAAATTACCTAGCCTCTCTGTCTAAGCCTAGATTTTCTCATCTATAAAATGAGTTGGATATACACATGGCATAACACTACTGAGAGAATAAATGAGCTATTTTATGTAGAGCCCATTTAAAGTATGTGACATACAGTAGATACTCAATAAAGTACGTATATTATTATTTTAATTATGTACAAAGTCTATTGAAGGCAATCATAAAAGGATTATCACCTATACATAGACATATCAAGGAAGATTTGCTAGAGAGAGAGCAATATTTAAAAAGAATCTTGAAAAATGAGAAGGAGTTTACTTGGCTCACAGGGAAAATATATTTGTAAATGCAGTTCAGGTCCAGGTAAAGGTAAGAAGAAATTTTAAAACTACAATTGAAAGTTCAGGGAACTGTATTTAACCTAACCCAGTTGACCTAGAGGTTAAGGGGATAGTGAATTAGGATATGATACTAACTGCGTGTGATAGGAGGCTTCCCAGATGGTGCTAGTGGTAAAGAACTCACCTGCCAATGCAGGAGATGTAAGAGACACAGTTTTGATCCCTGGGTCAGGAAGATCCCATGGAGGCAGGCACAGCAACCCACTCTGGTATTCTTACCTGGAAAATCCCATGGAGAAAAGAGCCTGGCAGGCTACAGTCCATAGCATCACAGAGAGTTGGACATGACTGAAGCAGCTTAGCACACAGGCACACTTTGTGTGATAGAGACACAAAGTAACAGTGACTTAAAGCTGATTTGCCAACAAAGGTCCATCTAGTCAAGGCTATGGTTTTTCCAGTGGTCATGTATGGATGTAAGAGTTGGACTGTGAAGAAAGCTGAGCACCGAAGAATTGATGTTTTTGAACTGTGGTGTTGGAGAAGACTCTTGAGAGTCCCTTGGACTGCAAGGAGATCCAACCAGTCCATTCTGAAGATCAGCCCTGGGATTTCTTTGGAGGGAATGATGCTAAAGCTGAAACTCCAGTACTTTGGCCACCTCATGCAAAGAGTTGACTCGGAAAAGACTCTGATGCTGGGAGGGATTGGGGGCAGGAGGAGAAGGGGACGACAGAGGATGAGATGGCTGGCTGGCATCACTGACTCGATGGACGCAAGTCTGAGTGAACTCTGGGAGTTGGTGATGGACAGGGAGGCCTGGCGTGCTGCGATTCATGGGGTCGCAAAGAATCAGACACGACTGAGCGACTGAACAGAACTGAAAGCTGATAGTTTATTCCTCTCTCACATAAAAGTCTGAACAGGTATGGTAACTCTACTCTGCAGAATCATCAAGGTATCTAGTTATTCTTATCTTTATCTTCATCTGCAACATCCTCATTCCAATCGGTGGAAAGACAGACAGAGGGAAGAGGAGGGAATCCCCTTTCCTTTCAAGAACAGAAACTCGATGGGCTTCCCTGGTGGTTACAGAGCTTAAGACTCTGCCTTTCAGTGCACGGGGTTCAGGTTCCATCCCTGGTTGGAAAACTAAGATTCTGCATGCCGTGGGGTACAGCCAAAAAGTGAAAAAATAAAATTTTTGCACACATGCCTTCTAATCATATCTTCTTAACCAGAAATGAGTCATGTGAACATACATACCAAGCTGCAAGGGAGCCCAGACAATGTGATTTGTGTTGAGAAACCATTTTCTTGTGCCAAAGTCTTCCTTGAAAAATATTACACTTTTGATCTGAAACTGCTCAAAGTTCACTATAAGGACTATGTTAATCATCAGTATTTCTGAGGAGGTTGGTTATCTTCAATATACCACAAAGTGTCTGCCACTAACACCAGCAGACCAGTTTCCCCCAAACTGGCTTCTTTCAACATGACTAGTGTTTGTCTCTGATCTGTACACGCAGTAGCTTGCCCCTGAGTGAGCTCCAATCTCACACTTACTGTAAGGAGAGGAGGATTTTATTTCATTTGAACTTGAGTGAGAAGTGTAAGTTCCAGACTGGGTGTCTGAACAGAAATGGACTCCCCACTGAAGAGAAACACAATGCCTTTGGGCTAAGTGATCCTTTCAAATGTTCTTCTAAGGTCAAGAGTTTATCGTGCTATGGTTTCATATCCGATTCATGGGGCTTGAAATTATAATTTTAAACAGATGAAGTACAATTAAGATAGATAATTTCCTTGTACCATAATTAATTTATTAAACCTGTCTCAACTAAGAGATGCTGATTTCTAAAAATCAGGTTTATCAAACTGAAAAAAACGACTTTGCCCATAAAAAGATGTGTCAGATTTCATCAAATAAAGTCAAGATTCCAAAAGCTATAAAGTCAAGAATCTATAAAGCTAAATATAGCGACAACTACATTCATTATTTCTCAAAGAAAGATGCCCCCAAAGTCTTTAAGTTGTGACAGAAAATCAATTAACAAATGAAAGAATGGTCCTAATTTAATTGCAATGCAGAATATCATCTAATGATAATGAAGTGGGTAATTGAGCCTAATGGTAACATCATTAATTAAAGAAATGTTTAATCTAGTATACTCAAGACCTTGTGTCCTGTGTAGTTGCTGCTGTGTTGTGTTGTGGTTAGCCTCTTAGTCGCGTCTGACTTTGTGACCCTTTGGACTGTAGCCCGCCAGGTTCCTCTCTCCATAGAATCTCTCAGGCAAAAATACTGGAGTGAGCTGTCATTTCCTCATCTCGACCCAGGGATTGAAACTGCATCTCCTATGGTAGGTGTTATGAAGACTAAAAGATTTTTTTAAAGTATGTGACTATATTTTCCTCTCTGTACCAAGAAAATGCTGTTTTTTCTTTTCCATAACAGAATGTAGGCCTATCCGCCTAACTTGATGGCTTTCAATCTGTTTGCTCCCGTGAATCACCCAATAAAATGAAAACTTTAAATTAAAAAGTAAAAGAAAGAAAACTTTAAAATATATACAGCATCACCCAGGTCACACAGTAAAAACAGACTTCCTGTAAATGGAGCCCAGCAACCCAAGTGATTCTTGTGTTCAGCCCTGGTAGGGAACCAGGGCCCTAACAGAACTGAGCTCCTTGAGAGAAAAAAGCATGTCCTCATCTCAGCTCCTGACACATACTCAAACTTTCTATAAGTAGCCAGATGGATGGATGGACAAACACATGAAAAGCTAGTGTTTCCTGCCCTGAAGGTACTTATTATCAAGTAAGAAAAATATAACTTGTACACAGATAGTCGTGTAAATTACAAGCCAGTAGATGTGGCATGATTGCCACTGTATTTCAAAACAGAGATTCTGATCTGAAAGAAAGCCCTGTTAAATGCTTATAATGGAACACTTTCATTTAAGAGCCAAACAAGAAAGGCTTCAGTTATGCTGCTGATTAACATCTAATTTTTGAAACGAAGGGAGTCATTTCACAGATTGTATCATTTAAAATAAATCAAAAAGAAAATAACAATGAGGTCAAGCAGAGACTAAATCTTGGAAGTGAATTTCAAGGCTCCCTTAAGCCTTGTCTCCATATCAGCTTCCCTAGGCAGACTAAATGTTTGGTCTGACTTAGTTTGGTTTGGTTTTAGGACAACTTTCCTCCCTGGTTATGATTATTCCCAGGTCACCTGACTACTATACTCTCTTAAACAGTGCTTTCATTCAGCTAGATAATCTAGTATCAGGATATTAATCCTTCTAAGGCCCTCAGCCAGCATCATTCTGAACTAACTCTACCACGCCCAATTAAGTGTCACTTAGCATCAAAACTGAATCCTTTGATGCCAAACACTACTCACAAGGGACTGTGCAAATTAAATGACTCATCTTAAACAATTGGCGCATTTATAATCTATATACTTCCCAGTGGAAATTAAATGAACAAATAAACTACGGAAGCAAATGATATTTAGGCAAAAGTCTTCCCATCCAGTCAAATTGTGTACTTATGTTTGATGAGGAAAGAGAAAATTCTTACCACTTTCTTGGGGAGGACATTTTCAGAACAATTTGAAACATTTTTCAGCATAAAATTGCATAACAGTTAACTCAAAAACATCTCTAGTACAATAGAAAACAAAAGTGATATTCAACCAAATGCATCAGGCAGATGAAATTCAGCCACAGAAATGGAAAAGCTGGTTTAGAGTTAAATGCTATTATCTCCTAAGAGGCAGATTATATCTCCCATGTTTCTCAACTTTTGGAAGGTGGGGTACTGAGTTTCTAGGGTCCTCTTTTTCTTGAGAGGGAGGCAAGCCTGGGAAGTGTTCTAACTCCATTCTGACTCCTGACATGCAAGAACCAAGAGTGAAGGCCTGAAACCACACAGGAGCACTTTGGATGCAAGCATCGGTGCAACATCCTACGCAGCAGAGCTGACACCTGCCTTTTTTATACCTTCATCATCACATGTGCCAACACTTGACCCAGGAACACACAGAACTTTGGTCAATAGCAAAGCAACACTACTCATCTACTTGACCTTTCCTCCCTTTCCAGGAGTCTAATCTTTGCTGCTTCTCCTCCTTATTCACGGATTTCACAATCTTTGTTGATTTTTTTTCTCCTTTCTCAAATATTTAACTTTCTTTCCATTTACCTCTTCTATGTCTTCTCAAAAAATGAGTCTCTAGCCCATCTTCTCTCCCTCTTTAGAGTCAGATCGAAGCCTCCAGCTGCCTCCTGAATATCTTCACTTGAAGAGCCAAGTATCCGAAACAAAACTTGGTGTTATCTTACTCACCAAATACGCTCTTCATTCCTCTTCTTCCATCTCAGACTCATGATCTTACTGTCCATCAGGCATTCTGTGCTAATGAGTAGCTGAGTGGTCTTGATTCCTCCTTAAACCCCTATTGCAGAATTAACCTCTGTCCCCTCTTTTGATCTGGTCACTCGGTGCTCACACATTCTCATCTAGGCTAATACAACCATCTCCTAACTGGTCTCCCTGCTGCTTGTCTTTCCACCACTCTTGCAACCATCCTGCTGGGTTTATCTTCCTAAAGTACAGTAGATCTGATTTCGTCACGATTCTACTTCTGAATGTTTGCTGACTCTTCCTCTCCTGTGGGATTAAGTCCAAAAACCAGAAAGGGCATACAAAGGCCTTCCAATTACGACCCCAACCTACTTCTCTAGCTTCACTCTGATATGCCTTTCTACATTCTCAAATGAATCTCTCTTTATCTCCCAAATTGACCATGTTCTTCCTACTTTTTGCATGTGTTATGCCCTCTGCATGAAATGTCTGGCCCCCCCACCCACTCTACCTCTAGCCCAACCTGGAGAAAAACGTCTATTTTCTCAATAGAAAATAATAATAATAGATCAAATGTCACCTGGCTAGAAAGACTTCCCTGAGTTTTTCAAAGCCTAAAACTAAGATCATGGCATCTGGTCCCTTCACTTCATGGCAAACAGGAGGGGAAAAGTGGAAATAGTGACAGATTTTATTTTCTTGGGCTCCAAAATCACAGCAGAGAGTGATTTCTGTCATTAAAAGATGTTTGCTCTTTGGAAGGAAAGATATGTCAAGTCTAGACAGCATACGGAAAGGCACAGACATCACTTTGCCAACCAAGGTCCATCTAGTCAAAGCTACTGTTTTTCTGGTAGTCATGCACAGATGGGAGAGTTGGAGCATAAAAAGGCTGAGCATCAAAGAATTGATGCTTTCAAACTGAGGAGCTGGAGAAGACTCTTGAGAGTCCCTTGGACAGTGAAGAGATCACAGCAGTTAATCCTGAAGGAAATCAATCCTGAATATTCATTGGAAGTGCTGAAGCTGAAGTTGAAGGTCCAATATTTCAGCCACCTGATGTGAAGAGCTGACTCATTGGAAAAGACTCTATTGCTGGGAAAGATTGAAGACAGGAGATGAAAGGGATGACAGAGGGTGAGATGGTTTAATGGCATCACCATCTCAATGGACATGAGTTTGAGCAAATAAAGGGAGACAGTGAAGGACAGGGAAGCCTGGCATGATGCAGTCCATGGGGTTGCAAAGAGACGGACACAAATTAGCAACTGAACAACAACAAGCCATCCCACATCTAACTAGGCCAGACACATAATTTCAAGAATCTAGGAGGCACTGACTAGAAGGAAACTCCCTGCAACAGATAGGAATCCTATCTAACTGGCTCATCAGCATCTAATACTTTGCCCAGTAGAGAGTCACTGTTCAACATATATTTTAATAAGTAAATCTCATACCTTCGGGCTTTAGAAGACAGAGACAAATATATAAATAAATAAACAGTGTTGAAACAAAGTATTGCAGGGAGGGAGAATATTAGGAAATGAGACCCCAAAGAAAATCATGAAAGCCAAAAATCTAGGCAGAGGGAAAAACTGGGCTTGAAGTCTTTCAGGGAGACCTCCTAGAAGACCAAATAAGAGAGAAGGTTCAAAGGTTCAGGTGTGGACAGAGAGGGAGTGGTTATAGGTGCTAATCCAGTGTGAACACCCAGACAGGCTGGTCTTCTCCCCCTGATGGCGCATGGTTCACTTACAAGCAGTGCCTTGTGTTGCAATTTATCTGTTCACATACCTGAAACCCCCACCAGACAGTGTGTTCTTTGAAGGCAGCCACGCTGCCTTATTCACTGTTGTCTCTGAGTGCCTGGTACCATGGCCACCACTTAGTCATGGTTTTACTATAATTCTTGCTGCTTTATAAAATCTTAGGTATAATAAATAATTGTGCAGGGCCTGAATTTCACTGTTGTGAACACTAATGCAAGTAGACTCAGGGATGGAGAATCCAATAGTAGTATTGTGTTGGGTGAGATCATGGAAGTCTTGACACCTGAGAAGGTTGCTTTTCTTAGCTTTATTTTTAGGGCAATAACCATAAACTTTGTGACCCAGGCTTATTTCTTCCTCAGTTCCAGGAAAGTTTTCACTTCTAGAAGAACTGATTAACAGCATAAGCTACATAAAGTGCCTAATAAAGAATTCTCGCCATGATTTTTCAAGGTCTTCTCTGATGGGTGACTTTGACACTTATAATCTCTACCGGCACTCTATCAGTCTTGTCTGGTTAGACTCAGAATACAGTCAGCTCTATTTTTAACAGAGCAACTTTTAAAGGAGCAAAACAAATTATCAGCCTATTGGCTTTTTCCATATTCTACTTTGATAAAATGCAAATATGAATTTCTCAAATAAACATTTCACAGTATAACTCAGGGAGTGACCACAAATTCTGTATCCATCTTCCCACAGAGAGGGGAGAACATGTGCCCATCCCCTGATCTTATTGGGCTTGTGAGTCTGTCCACCAACAGGGTAGAGAGCACATAATACCATATGATTTCTTCTTTTTTTAACTGAAAAAATGCTTTATTTTTAGAGATATCACCTTTGGCATTTACACTAAGCAAAATATTCACTAAAGAAGTTGGTTGACAATTGAGGTAGTTTAAAAACTTTTTGTCTGTGCTATGTTTTTCATTTAAAATATTTTAATAATTTTTGAAGGCATGGGGGAAGGATGGAGGAGCTGAATTACTATTTTAGGGTCTCTGATTACTGTTTTTTTGTTCAGTTCAGTGGTAAGGTGAGATTTATAAGAATATATATATATATACATATAATTGAATCACTTTGCTATATAACACCTGAAACTAAGACAACATTGTAAATCAACCATAATTCAATAAAAAATTTTAAGTAAAAAAATAAAAGATTTATAAGAGAAATTACATTTTAGAAAATCAAGGTGATAAAAGTAATATTCAGCCTGGGATCATACCATTCAAGAAAAAGAAAGATAAAAAAAGCTTATAAAAGTCAAGATAACAAAATTATATTCATAAGATTCTACTCATAGTAAGGAAATACTTAATATAAACATTATAAAAATAATCCTTACCATTTATTCAACACCTATCATTTACCAGGCAATCATGCTTTAATGTCATGATTTCTAATTCTAAAAACCATTTCTAGGAAGACAAGTTGTTTTTTGAAACAGAAAAAAGAAATAAAGCTTATTAAAGTTTAATGACTTATCTAAGGCCAAACAGCTAGTAGATGTTAGAACTGGTGTTTGAATGCAAGGTTTTCTTCCATACCACACAGCACCTACCATAAAGAAAATAAGCTGAATAAACTTCTCTTATTATTTTACCCAAATTTCATTTGTAAAGTCCCTGATACAGTCTATTATTCTGATATGGCAATATCTGTCTTTCATAGTATTAATAATTAATTAAGAAAATCCATCATGTTCTTACCCTGTGTTTGGAAAACAGTGTTATCACAAATAATAAGCTATTCTTGTCCTCAGTTCCAACAATTTAGAACCTGTTACTCAAAACAAGAAGCCCTTGGATTCAAATATAAAACACAGTATTCTATTTAGACATTCTTCAAGATGGCTGGATGGCATCACTAATTCAATGGATATGAGTTTGAGCAAGCTCCAGGAGACGGTGAAGGACAGGAAAGCCTGGTGTGCTGAAGTCCATTGTGTCGCAAAGAATTGGGCTCAACTGAGTGACTGAACAACAACAAATTCTATTTTGCCACAGTTACAAAGATCCAAAACTCCATTTCTGAGCCATTTCTGCATAATAAAAATCTAGTCTGCATTTGTCCTTAACAGAGAGAATATTAAACTAAGTAGTCCCTGAAGAGGTCAGAGTGTCGACAAAATTCAACGTGGTGGTGGAGCCCACACAGACAAAGGAAACAAAGCCAGGCCCTTCCACACAGCCATACACCCTCAGGATGATTTCATTTAAACTCAGTGTCTCTTCAGGCCGCACATATTCCCCAATGTCTGCTAGAGGAAATACCACAATTGCCATGGGGTCTACCTTCCTGCAGTCTTGTGTAGATGTCACTGCCACCTCAAAACCCAAAGAGATGTCTGCCATGGAGTACACCAGGGCTTTCTGGTACTGAGAAATATTTTCAGTGATTCCTCCAAGTCCAGATTTTACAAGGTTCCCATACAATAAGGAACGCTCTGCTCCAGGCTTTATCCACACTTTATATTTGGCATAGGGTGCTAGGGAATCCAGAATTATTCTGTTAAAATTTGTAGGTCTGGCATGTCCGCAAAGACATCAGCTGTGTCACTGGAGATACTGGCAGCCAACGTCAAGATCATCTCATTCACGGACTACACTTGGTCCTTGTGTAGCCTGAAATGAGGTGCCGTAAAGCTTGTCGGCCATAGCTGAAGTTTCCCCGATGTACTCCACTATCTTCTCAAACACTGCATGGGTCTACTCTTCAATCAGGACTCTCCTTTTCCTGCTGGGTTGGAACATCGGATCATCTTGCCTCATTTGCTGGAAACAGGTCAGCAGCCAGCCGCTTCTTGGCAACCTCAAACCCTGCCTCTTTAGCCCCTTTCCAATTGTTCCCCTGCGCTAGCGCCCCATGGCCTGGAGGATCATCAAGGAAAGAAAGCCGGCCTCGTGAGAAACCACAGCGACCAGAAGTGCGTTCCAGTTGCTCCTAGATTCTAAGCCAGCGCCCTGGCTGAGCAGCAGGGGAAGCGACCGCAGCTCCTGAGAGGATGGCGGCGATGGCAGCTAAACTATCCTCAACCACGCTGTCGGCCACAGCGACGGCCCCCACTGCTGCTCTTGGAGAGGTGGACGGTGAAGGGCTCTTGGTGTCGCTGCTCTGGGACCGCTTCCAGGAGACCCATGGGCCATAGTGGCCGGATGTGGGCCGCTTCCTCAGGGAGGTGAGCACCCAGCTAAGGAGAGAGCATAGCCCGCCACATGGTTTCTAAGTTGCGGTCATAAGGAGGATGTAGCTTCAGCCATGCTCTTCCTTGAAACCACCTGAGCCACCACAGATAAAGTCTGACTACCCTAAGACTGCCATGGTGCAGTGGCCCAGACACTCCACCGACAATCCCAGCTGGGTCCGTTCTTCAGAAGTTCTCCACTTCAGAGAGATGTGTGGAGAGGCTATTGTAGAGTTACATTTGCAGACACAATCATTCAAGTCATCCACAGCCATCTGAGTCATCCTAGCTGAGATCCCAGAGGCATCTTTTGTGCTTTTTGACATTTCTTACCTCACCTCATTTCATAACCCGAGCTGATACAGCAACTACTTAGTGTCCAGAAGGAAAAGAGAGTCCAAGTCTAGGTCTGTAGAGAGACTAGAGCACCTGAATTCAAGACCTGTGGAGTTTCATATGTGCTAGTTGATTTGTGAATGAATGCGCATGTAGAAATGTGTGAAAGGATATGCACCAGGTTGTTAACATTTGTTACTTGTGAGGATCCAGGAGATGAGGAGGACCCAGGTGGCAGGGAGAGGAAGTGACAAAAAATATTAAATGCTCTTTTTTTTTTTCTTTATACTATTTCACTTTCACTAAACACATATTGCTTTTGCAATTTTTGAAGAGAAATTAAAGGGAAAATGTTGTTTTTTTTTTTTAAGCCTTAGAACATTCCAACTTTCTTTTTCCTTCATCCCCTCAGCCTCCCAGAGTGATATCTCTTGATCTACTTCTAGAATTCTATACACTGCAGCACATGAGTTAAATTAGAAGTGCTAATAAGGAAAGTGTGAAGTTCCTCATTGGCAGAGGAAAGGAGCCATTTTAAGTGACTGAGTATGATTCATTATACACAGGTTCAGTCACAGAGAACCTCTAGAAGGCAAAGTTTTGGTGCATAGCTAGTAAGTGGAAATTTAGAAGGCTTCTGGGCATTTATTTTAATTATCCACCTTTCTTGGCGGTTATGTGGAAAAATCTGATGTTTACAGTTCGTTAACTGTTAGACAAACACCTAGTTAACAGCAGTCTCATTAAGACTATTAGTAGTTGAAAGAGACTAAGCTCAACAATATAACCAAAGTATAATTCCCCTTGCTGGAAAAAAAAAGAAAAACCTGAAGATAGAAATATTCTGTGATAGTGCTGGCCTCAATACACAGTATTCCTTCTGTGTAATAATCAGAAAGAGTTCATTTAAGGTCAGTTGTCTCTAAACACAAATTTCTGGCAGATGTCCTCCACAGGTTTAATTGGTTTATATCCAACAACTCTAAACAGCATGTCAGTCATTTTTATTAGTATGCAGTGCATTTCACAAGTCATTTTCCCCAAAAGGGTCACTAGAAAGCTGTTACATTCAGACATTTCACAAATGGATTTATGAAATTTTCCTATGGGTAATTCCACTTTGAAAATTTTCCAGGTTAAAATTGTCGAAGTCACGGTCTAAAGTGTAGAACTTTGGGACTTTGCTTATTGATTTGCCCTTATCCTAGAGCAGACTCAGAATTGTTTTCTGAGAAAAATCTTTATACTTTCCACAGTGCTCTCAGACCTCCTCTCTGCAGAGGTAGGCCAATGCCAACTCAATACAAAGTCTAAGTTAGGCACCTGAATTTTCATAAGAGGACATTCTCTTATGTCTCTTTACTCAGTTGATTTTTAAAATATATACATTTTGAAGTATATGAGTTTTTAAAATATATGTATTTCAACTAGTAACACTAAATAATTACTCTAAAACATTCGTCAAATAATCAGATAACCACCACTGGCCAACTTTTATCAAAAATCAAAGTGCACAATAAGTGAAGTAAATCAAAAAGAGAAAGACAAATACATGATATCACTTATTTGTGAAATCTAAAATATGACACCAGTGAACTGATCTATGAAGCAGAAATAGACTCACAGATGTAGAGAATAGACTTGTGGCATCCAAGGGAACAAGGAAGGAGTGGGGATAGGGGCTGGGAGTTTGGAGTTAGTAGTTGCAAACTATTACATGTAGAGTGGATGGTCAGCAGGGTCCTACTTTACAGCACAAAGAACTATATTCAGTGTCCTGTGATAAACCATAATGGAAAAGAATATTAAAAAGAATGTGTGTGTGTATATATACCTATGTCACTTTGATGTATAGCAGAAATTAACACAACATTTTAGATCAACTATGCTTCAATTTAAAAAAAAAAAGTCAAAGTACAAAAAATAATATCCATGAAGGACAAATTAAAGGGCATGAAGTTCACCCAGCCCAATAAATAGTTACAGTATTTATCCCCAGACCAATCTAGACATTGCTGCTGCTAAGTCACTTCAGTCGTGTCCGACTCTGTGTGACCCCATAGACGGCAGCCCACCAGGCTCCTCCATCCCTGAGATTCTCCAGGCAAGAACACTGGAGTGGGTTGCCATTTCCTTCTCCAATGCATGAAAGAGAAAAGTGAAAGTGAAGTCGCTCAGTCTGTCCGACTGTTAGCGACCCCATGGACTGCAGCCCACCAGGCTACTCTGTCCATTGGATTTTCCAGGCAAGAGTACTGGGGTGGGGTGCCATTGCCTTCCCTGAATCTAGACATTAAGAGAGCTTATTTCATTGTTTTGATTTTTTTGTACTGCCCACTTACAGAGAATTGCATTTGCTACATTGTACTTTGGCCTTATGCTCTCAATTTACATTGAAGGGCACTATAGAAACAAAACTAGTTATTTTGATTTTAAGACTATTTTTGATAATATTTTCCTTTCCATCATTCCTTGTCACATTCCTAAGAATTCCACGTTCTATTCTTAAGTATTCAAAATACTAAATTGGAGGAGAAAAATTTCTCAAATTTCATAGCCATAAAAACATTAGTTTATTAAGTTTTATCCACATTATTATTTTTTATTACTGTTATCATTAGGACAATATTTCTCTATGTGATAATATTGTCCTTTTAGTTTTAGCTAATCAGAAGTTCGAACTAAATATAAATATATAGCTGTCTTTTAAAAGTTTTGTGGGAACTTGTGGTATATATTTCTGTGTATTATCAACTTTTTTCTTTAGTTATATCTCATCATTTTGCTTGTAAATATGTCTTTAATCTTCATGTTATTATACTTGTGCAATCCAGCAAGCTATCTCAAATATTTTTGAAAGAAAGGAGGTTATAATTCTTTCCTGGTAGCTTATCTGGTAAAGAATCCGCCTGCAATGCAGGGAACCCCAGTTTGATTCCTGGGTTGGAACATTCCCCTGGAGAAGGGATAGGCTACTCACTCCAGTATTCTTGGGCTTCCCTGGTGATAAAGAATTGGCCTGCAATGCAGGAAACCTGGGTTCAATCCCTGGGTTGGGAAGATCCTGTGGAGGAGAGCATGGCAAGCCACTTCAGTATTCTTGCCTGGAGAATCCTCATGGACAGAGGAGCCCAGTAGGCTACAGTCCATGGGGTTGCAAAGAGTCGGACACGACTGAGCAACTAAGCTCAGCACAGATTATAATTTAATAAGTAACCATAACCCTGTGACTAGAAAACTTCCTAAAGAGTCTATGGGTGGTAGGATTTGGTAAGAGGCAGAATAGAGAATGCTGGTAAAGACACTGCTGGGTTGCTTATAATAGAAATTCTTGAAGGTATCACATGTTTTTAAATAAAAGAAAAATTGCTGACATCCATAATCTGGTTTATATAAAAATAATAATGTTGAATCTTAATCTTAAAAAGAAACCAATTTAAAGTTTTAGAAAAATGTTTCTATTGAAACATTTATTTTGAATAATAGTTATAAAATATTCTGAAAACCCTAGTATTGGCTTGCTCAGAATTGTTAAGTTTCATTAGCAAAAATGTGACAAAGAAACATTAATCCTAAATGTGTTTCTAAACTGTAGAAAGCAGACGTGGAGATGTATAGTCGAGTTGCAAATTTCATTCACACTGTATGTATCTGTTATTTTGCCTCAATTTAAAATGGTCTTGTTGCCCAGGGCCACTGAATATGATACAAACAAACGGAAAGGTATTCTGTGCTCATAGATTGTAAATATGAATATTGTTAAAAATGACCATACTACCCAAGGCAATCTACAGATTTGGTCCAATTCCTATTAAAACACCAGGGGCATTTTTTATAGAACTAGGACTTGCAGCCCTAAAAATTGTATTGTAACACAGAAGGTCTCAAATAGTGAAAACGACCTTAAGAAAGAAGAACAAAGCTGAAGGTATCACACTCCCTGATTCTAAACTATACTGCAAAATTACAGTTACCAGAACAATATGGTACTGCCATAAAAACAGATACATAGATCAATGGAATGGAATAGAGAGTCCAGAAACGAACCCACATTTACATGGTCAATTAGTCTACAACAAAAGAGGTAAGGATATACAATGGGGAAAAGACAGCCTCTTCAGTAAATCCAGCTGGGAAAACTGGACAGCTGCATGGATTACTTTCTCAAACCATACATAAAAATTAATTCAAAATGTTTTAAAGACCTAAATAAGACCTGGAGTCATAAAACTTCTAGAAGAAACCATAAGCAAAACACTCTTTGACATAAATTGTACCAATATATTTTTTTTAAGCTGTCTCCTCAGATAAGAGAAACAAAAGCAAAAATAATTGAATGTTACCTCATCGAACTTGAAAACATTTGCACAGACAGAGGAGACAATCAACGAAATGAAAGGGCAACCAACTGAATGAGAGAAGATATTTGCAAATCTTATTTTCGATAAGGGGCTAATATCCAAAATTACAAAGAACTCATACAATAACAACAACAAAAAAAACCGAGATTTTTTAAATGGGCAGAGAAGACATGCAGGTGACCAACTGACACGTGAAAAGATGCTTATCACTAATCATCAGAGAAATGCAAATTAGAACTACAGTGAAATGTCACCTCATACCTGTCAGAAAGGCTCTTATCGAAAGAGACAAGAAATAATGAGTGTTGGTGAGGATGCGGAGAAAAAGAAATCCTTATGCATTGTTGGTGGGAATGTAAATTGGTGCCGTCACTATGGAAAATGTTATGGAGGTCCCTCAAAAAATTAAAAATAGAATCAGCATGTTATCCAAAATACCATCCCTGGGTATTTTTCCAAAGAAAACAAAAACAGTAGCTCAGAAAGATAAATGCAGCCCTATGTTCATTGCAGCATTATTTACAATAACCAAGGTTATGGAAGCAACCACAGTATCTATCTATAGATGAATGGATAAAGAAGATGTAAGATATATATGTGAAAAGAATAAAAGCATTTGCAGCTACATGGATGGACAAAGAGGGTATTATGCTTAGAGAAATGTCAGACAAAGGAAGATAAATCCTATTTGATTTCACTTATATGTGGAATCTAAAACATAAAACATGAACCAACATAGTAAATAAAACAGACTCATAGTACAGAGAACAAATAGGTGTTGTTGGCGAGGGAAGGGAATGAGTAAAATAGATGAGGGGTTTATGAGGTACAAACTACCAGTTACAAAATAAATTAATCACAAAGGTGAAATGTATAACAAGTGGAATATAGTCAATAATACTGTAATAATTGTGTATGGTGCTGGATGGTAACTAGACTTATCATGGTGATTATTTGTAATGTATAAAAATATTGAATCACTACATTCTAGTGAAACTAATATAATAATGTTAGTCAATTATACTAATAAATCCAGAAACTAGGAGGAAAAAGTGTTTTTTCTGCCTTGGAGACCCTATCATAAAAATAAAACCTGCACCAAAATCCACCAAACTTGTCATACCTGTACCTGATTTGAATTGTTTAAAAGTGATGTTCAAGCAATCTTTACTGAAATTTTAGAAGAAAACAATGGAAAGGAAAATAAAAGACAACATATACTTCTTGAGATATAATAAGAAAAATACATTACCAACTTTTAACAACACTAAATTAATACTGAGATGGCAAACATTCTCATATGTTTTTTTGAACTATGTTGATTTTTAAAAACCATTTAGCTTTTTGTTAATTAAAAAATGCCACAGCAGGAAACAATGTATGAACTGGAACTTCAGAAATATACAATCATGTAGAACTGAAAGTACTTATGACTACTTTGCTGAAAATTTTAAGGATGAAATCAGCCTCAGAAAATAAATAACACTTAAAATAACTAGTAAAGCTCTAAGAAATTTATCTTGTGTCACATCTCCTTAAACTAGATATAATGAAATTTTAATGCCTTGAGTATCAGTTTGTGCTAATACTCAGTGAAAGAAATATTTTAAACTTTCCATTAACAAGACACTCCATATTTCACAAGTGTGCTTCAGTTCAGTTCAGTTCAGTCGCTCAGTCGTGTCTGACTCTTTGCGACCCCATGAATCGCAGCACGCCAGGCCTCCCTGTCCATCACCATCTCCCGGAGTTCACTCAGACTCATGTCCGTCGAGTCCATGATGCCATCCAGCCATCTCATCCTCGGTTGTCCCCTTCGCCTCCTGCCCCCAATCCCTCCCAGCATCAGAGTCTTTTCCAATGAGCCAACCCTTCGCATGAGGTGGTCAAAGTACTGGAGTTTCAGCTTTAGCATCATTCCTTCCAAAGAAATCCCAGGGTTGATCTCCTTCAGAATGGACTGGTTGGATCTCCTTGCAGTCCAAGGGACTCTCAAGAGTCTTCTCCAACACCACAGTTCAAAAGCATCGATTCTTCGGCGCTCAGCTTTCTTCACAGTCCAACTTTCACATCCATACATGACCACAGGAAAAACCATAGCCTTGACTAGGCGGACCTTAGTCGGCAAAGTAATGTCTCTGCTTTTGAATATACTATCCAGGTTGGTCATAACTTTTCTTCCAAGGAGTAAGCGTCTTTTAATTTCATGGCTGCAGTCACCATCTGCAGTGATTTTGGAGCCCAAAAAAATAAAGTCTGACACTGTTTCCACTGTTTCCCCATCTATTTCCCATGAAGTGATGGGACCGGATGCCATGATCTTCGTTTTCTGAATGTTGAGCTTTAAGCCAACTTTTTCGCTCTCCTCCTTCACTTTCATCAAGAGGCTTTTTAGCTCCTCCTCACTTTCTGCCATAAGGGTGGTGTCATCAGCATATCTGAGGTTATTGATATTTCTCCCGGCAATCTTGATTCCAGCTTGTGTTTCTTCCAGTCCAGCGTTTCTCATGATGTACTCTGCATATAAGTTAAATAAGCAGGGAGACAATATACAGCCTTGACGTACTCCTTTTCCTATTTGGAACCAGTCTGTTGTTCCATGTCCAGTTCTAACTGTTGCTTCCTGACCTGCATACAGATTTCTCAAGAGGCAGGTTAGGTGGTCTGGTATTCCCATCTCTTTCAGAATTTTCCACAGTTTATTGTGATCCACACAGTCAAAGGCTTTGGCATAGTCAATAAAGCAGAAATAGATGTTTTTCTGGAACTCTCTTGCTTTTTCCATGATCCAGCGGATGTTGGCAATTTGATCTCTGGTTCCTCTGCCTGTTCTAAAACCAGCTTGAACATCAGGGAGTTCACGGTTCACATATTGCTGAAGCCTGGCTTGGAGAATTTTGAGCATTACTTTACTAGCGTGTGAGATGAGTGCAATTGTGCGGTAGTTTGAGCATTCTTTGGCATTGCCTTTCTTTGGAATTGGAATGAAAACTGACCTTTTCCAGTCCTGTGGCCACTGCTGAGTTTTCCAAATTTGCTGGCATATTGAGTGCAGCACTTTCACAGCATCATCTTCCCGGATTTGAAACAGCTCAACTGGAATTCCATCACCTCCACTAGCTTTGTTCGTAGTGATGCTTTCTAAGGCCCACTTGACTTCACATTCCAAGATGTCTGACTCTAGATTAGTGATCACCTCCTCATGATTATCTGGGTCGTGAAGATCTTTTCTGTACAGTTCTTCTGTGTATTCTTGCCACCTCTTCTTAATATCTTCTGCTTCTGTTAGGCCCATACCATTTCTGTCCTTTACGAGCCCATCTTTGCATGAAATGTTCCCTTGGTATCTCTAATTTTCTTGAAGAGATCTCTAGTCTTCCCCATTCTGTTCTTTTCCTCTATTTCTTTGCATTGATTGCTGAAAAAGGCTTTCTTATCTCTTCTTGCTATTCTTTGGAACTCTGCATTCAAATGCTTATATCTTTCTTTTTCTCCTTTGCTTTTCGCCTCTCTTCTTTTCACAGCTATTTGTAAGGCCTCCCCAGACAGCCATTTTGCTTTTTTGCATTTCTTTTCCATGGGGATGGTCTTGATCCTTGTCTCCTGTACAATGTCACGAACCTCATTCCATAGTTCAACAGGCATTCTATCTGTCAGATCTAGGCATATTACTTACCAAAGATGTTTCATTAATCTGCATTATTTATTGCTTGAATCCTGTAGATGTTTTACTTGATGATCCCCTTTTAATATCACCCATTTTAGCTCATCCATCCAGTCACTCATTCATTTTACTCAACAAGCATTTACTAAACAAAACTTAAAAGGGAAAGATGACTAAAACAAAGCCCAGGAGCACCATGTTCTCATCATTTGATGAGCACTGTTTGCCATTTAGTCACTAAATTGCATCCATCTCTTTGTAACCCCATGGACTGTAGCCAACCAGACTCCTTTGTCCATGGGATTTCCCAGGCAAGGATACTGGAGTGAACTGCCATTTCCTTCTCCGGGGGATCTTCCCAACTCAGAAATCAAGCCTGTGTCTCCTGCTTGGCAGGTGGGTTCTTTACCACTAAGCCACCTGGCGAGGATGCATATACATAAACACATTATTACTACACATGCCACAGAACTCAGTCTTTGGACCTATTCTCTTCTATCTTTGTTCATTTGCTTGGTACTCTCACTCAGTCTCACAACTTTAAAAACCATCTCGATGCTGATGTGCATCTCAGTCTGGCCCTGAATTCCAGTCTCATCTAGCTGAATGTCTAATCAATAACTTCACTCAGAAATCTAATAGTCATTCAAACTCCATATGTCCAAAACTGAATCATAATTTTAGCCTTTAAAGCCTCTGTCTTTCCTGTCTCAAAGAATAAAAATCCCATTATTCTAGTTCCTGAGGCCAAAACGTTGAATTCATTTCATTTCTTCCCCTTCACATCCATTCCATCAGCAAATCGTGTTAGCCCAGAGAAGGAAGCCTTCAAGTCTTCATGAAGTGACACCTGAGGATGAATAGGACTTAGCTGGATGAAAGGGGAAGTGAAGTGCCTTCCAGACAGAGGGGACCACATGAGCACAGGCATAGAAGTGAGAAATAACAGGACATCTAGTAGGAACACCAAGTAATTCAGTGAAACCGAAGGGGTATGGGAAGAGAGAGGCTGGAGATGGTTGTAGAGAGATAGATAGGTTTTGGACACGGCAAGCCTTGTTTCTCATTTATCCTATTGCCACACAATGCTATGTCATCAAAGCATTTTAGGCAGGTAGGACACTGATACATAAAGCCGGAGGATCAGGACCTGAACTGAAGCAGCAATAATTTGCATTTAAATTTGGTAAGATGGGAGATTGGTCCAACTTAGGAGAGCAAAGAAAACAGTGAAGATGACCCTCACAATATGGCCCATGAGTGGAGAAGACTGGAGAAGTGGATTAGGGAAAGAAGATAATAAGTCGGCATGCAGAAATGTTGAATCTGACAGCCCATGGAGCATCCACGGAAATGACTTAAGGAGCCGCATTCGAAGCTTAGGAGATATAGGCTGGAGATGTGAGTCTGAGAATCATCAGTGAATAAATGGTAGTTAAAACTATGCTTCGGTAACTATGTCTCCTTAGCCAAGTGCCTTAATCTCTCAATGCCTCCGTTTTCTAGTCTGTAAAGTGGTTATCACACTTACTTTATACAGTCATTTTGAAAGTTACTTAAGAAAATTATTATACTTGCATTTAATTAGGACTTGATATATGTTACTAGCTTAAACTAAATCAATTACTAAGATTATCTTGGGAGACCATGTAGAATGCTGGTTATTAACCTTATGGAAAGACATGAATGCCTTTAAGAAGGCTTCCTCACTAAACAGTTACACATAACCAAATACCCAAAATCCTGCACACCATTTCAGAAGGTTTGTGGACCCCAGAAGAATCCCAGGCTTAAAAGTTCTTGATGCAGAGTTAGAAGACAAAAAAACTGAGAATCAAACAAAGGAAAAGTCAACATTTAAGAAATGAGCAGATTAAGAGAAGAACAGAAGGGATTACAAGAAAGCTACAAAGAGAACATGGGATCGTTTCAAGGAGGCCGCAATAAAATCTCTCTAATTTGTCAAATAGGTCCAATAAGAGTTAAAATGATCATTGGGGTAGTTTGTCTCTTTGTTTTTGAAGGATCGGAAGGACTTTAGGTTTGTGGGCCCAGGCTGAGAGCCAATAGAAAGATTAAGGTGGAAGATGGGGTGTATGGGAATGATTGAAGAAGCAATGTTCATTCAGTGGAGACTGGGAAGGAAGAAGAATCCAAGGACTCCAGGAGAGGGTTTGGCTTTGAGCAGGAAGAGGAGTGTTGAGGTCCTTTAATGGACCGGAACCTGATGGTCCAGAATCAACGATAAGAAAATAAAAGAGAGAGAGCAGAAAGAAAGACGTGGGAACCCAAGCTCTGATGGAGCAAGGGTATTTTATTAGCAGAAATGCAGGCTTATATATCTTGAGTAAGATGATTACTCAGCTATTACACAGGATGAAATTTTATCAACAGCCACAATATGGATAGACTAATACATACAAGGTCGGTGATGCTGAAAAGAGTCACTGCATGTCTCATCCTATGACCTCAGTCCTGAGAACTGCATGCAGCTCTACTCATTCTCAGAATAGTAACTGATAAGGAACAGAGAATCCTTGAGAAATAGAAAACAGCAGGCAGGAATCCTCCTGTTAAGTGTTCCCTGACAACTCCCCCTTATTTATTATATTTGTAAAAAGGGTCTTGACTAATTGAGTTTGTTTAGTTTTAACAATTTTTGCATAAAAGCAATGGTAAACAACAAATACAGTTGTAACAAAAGGGGAACACAAGCTTGTACGAAATATGATTGATTATAATGAAAGAAATAGTTCCTACGACTATGATTGGTCTCTATGAAATGTCTGGTCCAAGCTCTAGGTTCTTTGGTGTTTGCAGCAAGTTTCTAGATGTCTCATTGTTTAGGCCCAATCTGTTTATCAAGGACGATTCAAGGACGAGGGGGTGTCATCCCACCGTCAAGCCAGCCAAGAAGTCTTTCGTCATGGTAATGTTCCACCATAGTATTAGTAACTTTTCACACTACTTGAGTAGCATAGTCATACATAGTACTGTTAATATCATCAGAGAAGTTAGATAACCACATACCATGGGGTCCCCAGTCAACAACGGTATGATTAGCCACAAACATTAATTTTCCTGGTTTGGGAAATCCTGATTTTGGATTTTGGATTTGATACCCTGCCCATGTCTAACTGTCTACCCATTTCCCTTCTCAGGCATTTGGGAACCCAGTCTCAGGGGAAAAGGGGCGATGACTGCTCTGGCTTCTTCAGGCTGTACAGGGGCGTCATGGGGTTTTGGGTTTCCTTTGCCTGCTCTCTGTCAGGGTGCATTAACAGAGGGAGATAAGAGTCCATGGAATGATAAGGTGACTTGTTTCATCATTGTCGAGGGGTGTTGGTCAGGGAATATTCTTGTCATACTACCATTTGGAGATTTGTTGTATTCTGGAAGAAACAAACTTAACAAGAAAGTTAAAGGTACATGGCCCAAAGATTAATAGAAGTAGAAAAGCTGCTCAGGGGCTCCCAGGAGAGCCAGGACCAGACATTGGTTCGTGACGTTAGTGTTTCTCTAGGTGTGAGAAGATGCAAGAATTTGGGCTCATAAAATCTTTCCCTGAAAACATCTGACTATCTGAAGGCCGGTTCTTCTGGGTTTTCCCCAGAGTACAGAGTGCCTTATTTCTGATCTCCACCCTGAACTCCTTTCAGCAGCTTGCAGTCATCATGATGTAATCTTTGTAGAGGCAGCTGGCAAATACCAACTTCCAGTCAGCAGGATCCCTTCATAGCCACATATCTGACCATGTTTGGGGGGCATTTCATGGCCATTGTGTCCCACGGTGCTGGGAAGGCTCATTCCCAGTTCTAGGGAAGATTCCACTGATAGGCCATTCGGTGTGCTGTTATTGGACCAGGCCTTGCAAGTAGCAAAAGTCTGTGGACCACTGTCTTACTGGCCTCTTGGTCCAGGAAAATATTCCCTCTTGTTGCTTCTTCCCATATCTACAGTTACATTATTACAATCATTGATCTCATATGGAACTACATATCAGCATTATATCATAGGCTCAGTCACATATTTGTTAACGTAAGAAATTCTTCCAAAACAAGTGATATAAAAACCAGTATAGCTATCGGAGAAGGCAATGGCACCCCACTTCAGTACTCTTGCCTGGAAAATCCCATGGATGGAGGAGCCTGGTAGGCTGCAGTCCATGGGGTCGCTAAGAGTCGGGCACGACTGAGCGACTTCACTTTCACTTTTCACTTTCATGCATTAGAGAAGGAAATGACAACCCACTCCAGTATTCTTGCCTGGAGAATCCCAGGGACAGAGGAGCCTAGTGGGCTGCCGTCTATGGGGTCGCACAGAGTTGGACATGACTGAAGCGACTTAGCAGCAGCAGCAGCAGCAGTTATTAGTAAAGTCATAAGTCTTAAGAAACTTGTATCATGCATAAAACTCTTTTCTACTTGCCACAAACCGCTTTTGCAGTTTCTGTATTCATCACTTTATTTGTCCATTCATAGAACAGCCATCTATAAGCCATACTTATTTTTCTCTTAATAAAATGTACCACACATAGAACTTTCTTCTTGGGTTTCACCTTCCACAAACTTTTTTACACTTTTTGTATTCATCATTTTATTTGTCCATTCATAGAATACCCATCTATAAGCCATAATTCCTTTTTCTCTTAATAAAATGTAATTCCATTTCTTATACCTTTTTTACTGAAAATATGCATCTTACTTTCTTTCAGAAACCATGAACTGTTGTATAGCTCATTCATAAAACAATCTCAGCAATATTATCCAGAAACAAAGACATACATTGAGACATACGTATATATCCAGATAGACAGAGATCCAGATAGACAGGGATCTCATAATTTTCTGCTTTAAGATTTAAAAGGTCTGTTTGTTCCCCCCCCC
>SJYX01015098.1:204582-270339 GCA_006410675.1 Oreotragus oreotragus | reverse complement strand
TATAACAAAAACAGAATTCCAAGGAGAGCGAGCAAGTCTAGCAAAGGAGAGACTTTTGGATTTGTGCCCACTGGCAGAGGAGGAGCATTTGGAACAGCCGGGGTAGGATTAGTAGGAAAGTTCTGAAATATTTTATGTTGTTCTAATTGGGCCTTTTGTAAAGTTTCATCATTCATATTCATATTCGTTCTCGGAATAGGAACTGATAAGGAACAGAGAATCCTTGAGAAATAGAAAACAGCATGCAGGAATCCTCCTGTTAAATGTTCCCTAACAGAGGAGTACATTGTTCTTGGAGTATGAGGAAAGGAAGGAGGGAAATGCTTATATATTAGCAAGTATGAGTACAGCTATCAGTTGACAGATGATCTCTGACAGTTACAGACGATCACAGCTTTCTCAGCTAAGTAAGGCTTGGAGAACACTGTGAGGTAAATGTTGAGAAGAATGATGGTAGAATAGTACTTAGGAATAGAGACCAAAAGGGATGGCAAAGAAATCTAATCAAACAAGTGAAAAACTCTTGCTCCGTGATAAACTGTAAGAACTTATTTCTTGTAAACCTTTAAAATCTTAATCATTATTACCAGAACATACCAAAAAATATGTTGGCAATTAGTCTTCCTGTTTCACTAGCAACAGTATTTTGATAGGATCATTATAATTATCTCTTTACCCAGTAATATATTAGGCTTATAAAACTGCAAAAGCTATAGCAGACATTATGGATGTATATCCATATGTTAGTTAGATACATAAATACATAGATATTACGTGATACTAAGTACCAAAATTTTATTTGATGCTTTCATGTGCTTAGGGTACAATAGCCAGGGGGTATGTTTTTAAATATTGATTTGTTTCATCCTTTTCTTCCTTGTGTAACCATAAAGAAAGTCAGCTTATTAGACCAGTTTCTTCAAGAATCTGCCTATTATAAGTAATAGAATGAATTTCATTTCCCATTGCTACTACTACAAAATTTGATGGCATCAAAAAAAAGGGCTGGAAGTATGCTCATATAATAAATTACAAAAATTTTCATAGTATCATTCTTGATTTTTTTTTTTGATCCAAACTGTGTGTCACTATATAATGAACCATTATATCAGGCAGTTGTTTTTGTTAGGAGGTAGACTTTTCCCACTAGATTAATGCTTCAAGCAGAAGTTACCTTCATGCCTAACACCATTCTTTCTAAATACAAAGAGCCCTTGTTACCAGGTAGCTTCATTGGACTTGTTTTTCTTTCTTCTTTTGGATGATGTGGGAAATATGTTGCATATTGTCTTTTACTATTTGCACAAATGTTTTAAACCTCTCTCCCTATGTGGAAGTTGGTTTGGATTACATTTATATGGCTAAAGGGGAGAACAGAGAGGAAAAGAAACCTAGTGTGAACTATTTAAAGCTTTAACTCTTCAAAAATGAGAAATTAAATCTGAAGTTTAGGTTTCTCATCACTTACGAGAGTTTAGTTCCAAAAATATGCCAGATTTTCTTAGAAAATATAACATTGATAATATGAAAAAGGCAATGTATTTGTCACATTTAACAAACGCTTATTAATAGAGATAGAACTAGTCCATAAATTGAAATGTGTGGCGCTAATGTACTTGTCCATAGTGCCACCAAGCGGCTCTGTCAGTTAAAAAAATATATATTTCTAGGCATAGTTATTTTAAGAGTTAGACACTAGGTGGCAGTGGATTTCCTTTTAAAGAGGCTTTGAGAACTGAGTGGCTTCCCTGATGGCTCAGATGGTAATAAATCTGCCTGCAATGCAGGAGACCCTGGTTTGATTCCTGGGTGGGGAAGGTCCCCTGGAGAAGGGAATACACCCTGAAGAAGGAATACGCTACCCACTCCAGTGTTCTTGGACTTTCCTTGTGGCTCAGCCGGTAAAGAATCTGCCTGTAATGCAGGAGACCTGGGTTTGATCCCTGGGTTGGGAAGAACCCCTGGAGAAGGGAAATGCTACCCACTCCAGTATTCTGGCCTGGAGCATACCATGGACTCTATAGTCCATGAGGTCACAAAGAGTCGGATGTGACTTTCATTTCATTTCTTTTGTGCCATTATGAATAGTGCTAAGAACATCCATGTAAAAATTGTGTGAGCATATACCTAATTTCTCTTGGGTTCATACCTGGGAGTAGAAATGCTGGGTCATGTAGTAAAGCTGTTTAATATTTTGAGGAGCTGCCAAACTTTTCCATGGGGGCTGCATCATTTTACCATCTAATTTAAATTTTTTGAAGTTTTTCTCTGCTTCCTCCATAATGCTTCTTATGCTTTTTTCCTTCTTTCCTCCAGACTGGCTATCACAATGCCCTATCCCCTGGGTAGCCCAAATAATTTCATTTATGGTAGTTTTCAGCTCCAGAATTTTTAAAAACAATGTTCATCTTTTTCCCTGATATTTCTTATTTGTGAGATGTTCTCATATTTCCATTTATTGTTTAGATGCAGTTTTCTTGGTTCTTTGGACATATGTATAATATCTGCTTTAAACTCTTTAGTTAATTTCTATATACTTTATTATACTTTTAATCATCACTTCATTCTCAAAAAAAAGGCAAAATATTGAAATAACTGCTTGTTTCTTATGTTAATATGCCCAACCTAGTCAACAGAATCTCACCGATTTTCTCTTTGCTTCTTCTTATGTTTAGAACACTAGAAACTTCAGTTACTAAGTAGGATTTAGAGGCAGAAAAAACATGAGAAATCTGTGCTGCCATTTTGGGTAGAAAAAAGAATTAAATTATTGAATGAAGTTAATTAAACCTAAATTATCCCTTACCCACCCTTATTCTAATTCAACCCTGGTAGGTGATTCCCCCAACAGCAAGAGGGGGGACCAGGGCCCCACACAGACACAGCCTCCTGTATGTGGCAGAGCCTCAAATACAGCACACGTTGTGAGAGTCTGTGCACTGCTGCGGGGCCCTGGAGGCCTGAGCAGGCTTCCCTGTCACTAAGTTTAGCACAAGAGAGGACATTCCAGGCAGATCCTCCCCACTGTGCAGCACTGTAGGAACAGGCAATGAAAAGGGATAGTGGCAACAATACAGACCCACATTACAGCCTTCCCTGAATCCCCTTGATTGAATAAGGCCCAGGGTTCCTATGCAATGCAGAGATGACAATTTATCAGTGTTGAACTTCTTGTCATCACTCAGAAATGGAGAGATGAACCAGATAGAAAATGGGAAAACACAGCATTTTAAAATACTAAGTGGAGGCAGGGCAGAGCAGAGTCAGTCCTTCACAGAGATGACAACGCTTGCAAACTATGACGTGCACTTCTGAAACCCAGCCTGACCTACATCCCAGCGCCTAAGTGCTTGTGCAGTGTCTCAGAACCCACCACCCACAAGCAGAGGCCAGCGTCTCCTAGTTTATTCAGACCGAGAGATGAAGACCCGGAAGAGGAGGAGAATCCTTTCCTCCAACCAGTATCAGTCCAGTTCCAGTCTGAAAACCTCCTCTGCCCAGAAGGACTGACTGTCATCTTACCACCTCTTTGACAGGAGAAGAGTCCACCCACAGGGTGTGGCCTACTAACCTCCACAAAGCCTCACAATAAAACTGACTAACCACCTTTGTTCACCTTTATTCACACAGAAGACATACAAAACCAGTATATAAATGAGTGCTTTTTTATATTACAAAATCATATTGATACTATGCGACACAGCATGATGACTACAAAATGTCTTCCTTTTCGGATGAACACTTCTTGTCCTGATCTTTAGTTTATCTGACAGTGGTTCTGGGGAACAGCAGTGGAAAGAGAAGATAAAGCTTTCGTTCCCCTCTCCAGCACTGTTAAAACTTGTGTTTTCAAGTTCACCAGTTTCTGGAGGTGTGCTCTCAACACAGTTCAGATCTTGGAATCAATGCTTCTTGAATGTAACACAGAAATACAGGCAAGTATCCTGGAAATATAACAGCTCCCTCTGAGTGACTAAGCCTTGGAACCTTATGATAAAATGACTTGGATCTCCCCAGGCATGCCAGGATCTTCCCAGAGAGTGGCCTTCCCACAAATAGAGGTCAGTTACTATTTCCTTTGGGTAATTTGAACATTGCACTCTAAAAGATGCCCTGTTCTCAGGATTCAGGTCCTAAAGCCTTTTGTGTACTTGAGGAGTGGTTTTATTACTTCTGTGAGTTCTGGCTTAATTATAACAATTATTTTATTCATCTATACAAAATGTCAAATGTCATCTATCTGCTTAATCAGCATTTCAGGAAGTGAAAAGCCATTGCCTTTGTCAGAATGACCTGATGAAATATCTTGGAGGCATTCCTCAGTACTAATTAAAATAATAGACATTGTCACACGGTGCAATTATTTTCCAGAAAACAGCTGACGTGTACACACTATGCTTGGCAAAAATCCTGGTCAGTTTCGCAAGAATGTTTATTCCAGACTGAGATCATCTCTAAAAAAAGAGAGAGACAGACAGACAGAGGAAACGGGGATGAAAGATTGATGGAAAGAAGGGAGAAAGGAAGGAGGATTTCTTAATAATCAAGAGAGAATTTTAGATTTAAAGTTGCCCTTCACATTCTGACTGTATACCTACATAATTCTATAATAAAACATTAACTGCAAAAAGGACATTTTAGTACAAATAAATTTTATTAATAGCTTGAAAATCTATGAAGTTCAAAGAGTTATCAATATATCATTTATTTTACTTTTTTATTGATGTGTAGTTGATTTACAATATTATATTAGTTTCAGGTGTGCAATATAATGATTCAATATCTTTACAGATTATACTCCATTTAAAATTATTATAAAATATTGACTATATTCTCTGCACTATGCATTATATCCTTGTATCTTATTTATCTTATACATAGTAGTTTTGACTCTTAATCACATACTTGCCACTCCCCATCCCTCCCCGCCCCCCACCTCCACTGCTGTTAACCACATTTGTTCTTCATATTGGTGATTTTGCTTTTGTTTTGCTTTTGTTTGTTTCTTTGTTCATTTGCTTTATGTAATTTGTTTTAAATTCAAAATACAACATTTTGCTATTTATATTTAAACAAAAATGTGTAAAGCTTAAAAACCTCAGGAAACATAACATGAAATCATGAAAATAATTACATATAGAATAAATTGTCTGAGAGGTGAAACATTTCATTTTTACCAGAGAGATTCATTAATTTAAAATGTTCTAACCTCAAAATCACATTGAAGAATCATAGCATTGCATTTTTTTCAGACTTCAATAATTTCTACTGTTAACATAAGTGACTTTAAGGAAGATTCATCAAAATCAAGCTATATTCAGAAGGTTCTGCTGCTGCTGCTGCTAAGTCACTTCAGTCGTGTCCGACTCTGTGTGACCCCATAAACGGCAGCCCACCAGGCTCCCCCATCCCTGGGATTCTACAGGCAAGAATACTGGAGTGGGTTGCCATTTCCTTCCCCAATGCATGAAAGAGAAAAGTGAAAGTGAAGTCGCTCAGTCTGTCCGACTGTTAGCGACCCCATGGACTGCAGCCCACCAGGCTCCTCCGTCCATTGGATTTTCCAGGCAAGAGCACTGGGGTGGGGTGCCGTTGCCTTCCCCTCAGAAGGTTCATGGAAGGGAAAATACAGAATGAACATTTGCAAATAAAGACAAGCATCACGGAAATGAAGAGTCATGGTGTACTCCATTCCAGTTGTGCAGATGTGTAGAACACATCTGTGAACCATTCACTTAGCCTTCAAACTGTACACATACACCAACCTGATCATTCACACACTCAGAAAATGCTGGGCATTATCAAGTTTGGAGGAAGCCAGTGCTGACATGTTGATCCCTTATCTGGGAAGAAGGAATTATAAAGTTTTCTTTCTTTCAGGCTTAATTTGCTTCTGATTTTTGCTGCTGCTGTAAGCCACTTCAGTCGTGTCCGACTCTGTGCGACCCCTTAGACGGCAGCCCACCAGGCTCCCCCGTCCCTGGGATTCTCCAGGCAAGAACACTGGAGTGGGTTGCCATTTCTTTCTCCAATGCATGAAAGTGAAAAGTGAAAGTGAAGTCACTCAGTTGTGTCCAACCCTCAGCAACCCCATGGACTGCAGCCTTCCAGGCTCCTTCATCCACGGGATTTTCCAGGCAAGAGTATTGGAGTAGGGTGCCGTTGCCTTCTCCCCTGATTTTTGAGTCTTACTAAAAGGCAAGGAGGATAAATTGTTTTTCCCTTCACTTTTGATTCAGTCTTGAACTTTTACTGAAAAAGAAATTTTTGTTTTATTCTTGCCAGTTGTCTAGGAAGGAAGGTTTATTTTGAGATTAAAATGTATTAGCTGGTAATGATTTGGTTTAATGAAAATATTAGGATTTGGGGTTCTGAAGGGAAAGAATGTATAGCTTTTTTCAAAATTTATTGTAGTCCCCATAATATCATTATTAAAATATAGCCTCCTTTTTGTTTATCTGCATTGTTTTTCTGTATGTTGGCTTGTAGAGAACAGTATTTGAGTAGAACTTGATAGTCTCTTATGATCAGTACAATTATATAGTGAATATCCCATATATTGGCTACATAGTTCGATTTGAAAGATCATATATAATTTTTAAGATTTCACATAAAGGTTGCTTTAAATTCTCATTCAACAAACCATGTACAAGAAATTCAGAGACAATGTTGAATAGTTAGATAAAATTGTGGGTTACCTGAATTTCCCACTTTATAGGTTCTCTTTGAGAAAGCTTTTAAATGGACAGGGAAGAGGTATTACTATCCATATAAAGATATTTAGTAGGTTATAGAATAAGCTTTTCTTTTGTGAGTTTCTAATCAATACGACCATAATTGCTCATGGGAACTCTCCTTTAGGACTAAATAAAATAAAATATTATTGACATCGTGGCATTTTCTCTTTGCCATATTTTCCTTGTCTGTGTCTGTATGTGTGTTCAGTTGTGTCTGACTCTTTGTAATCCCTTGGACTGTGGCTCACCAGGCTCCTCTGTCTGTGGAATTTTCCAGGCAAGAATACTAGAATGGGTCGCCATTTCCTCCTTCAGGGAATCTTCCTGACCCAGGGATGGAACCTGTGTCTCTTGCAACCCCAGCATTGGCAAGTGGATTCTTTACCTCTGTGCCACCTGGGAAGCCATATTTTACATTTTTTTTCTATGCGAGATATTTTCATTTTACATAGAAAAAAATATTTCCATTACATTAACTGCAGTTTAAATAAATTTTTGGAAAATCAGCTTTATTTTATTTTATTACTATTTTTATTTTTTAATATAAATTTATTTATTTTAATTGGGGGCTAATTATTTCACAATATTGTATTGGTTTTGCTGTACATCAACATGAATCCGCCACGGGTGTACATGTGTTCCTCATCCTGAACCCCCATCCCACCTCCCTCCCGATACCATCCCTCTGGGTCATCCCAGTGCCCCAGCCCCAAGCATCCTGTATCCTGTATCAAACCTGGACTGGCGATTCATTTCATATAAGATATTATACATGTTTCAACGCCATTCTCCCAAATCATCCCACTCTCTCCCTCTCCCACAGAGTCCAAAAGACTGTTCTATACACCTGTGTCTCTTTTGCTGTCTCACATACAGGGTTATCATTACCATCTTTCTAAATTCCATATATATGCGTTAGTATACTGTATTGGTGTTTTTCTTTCTGGCTTACTTCACTCTGTATAATCGGCTCCAGTTTCATCCACCTCATTAGAACTAATTCAAATGTATTCTTTTTAATGGCTGAGTAATACTCCATTGTGTATATGTACCACAGCTTTCTTATCCATTCATCTGCTGATGGACATCTAGGTTGCTTCCATGTCCTGGCTATTGTAAACAGTGCTGTGATGAACATTGGGGTACACGTGTCTCTTTCTATTCTGGTTTCCTCAGTGTGTATGCCCAGCAGTGAGATTGCTGGGTCATAAGGCAGTTCTATTTGCAGTTTTTTAAGAAATCTCCACACTGTTCTCTATAGTGGCTGTACTAGTTTGCATTCTCACCAACAATGTAAGAGGGTTCCCTTTTCTCCACACCCTCTCCAGCATTTATTGCTTGTAGACTTTTGGATCATAGCCATTCTGACTGGTGTGAAATGGTACTTCATTGTGGTTTTGATTTGCATGTCTCTGATACTGAGTGATGTTGAGCATCTTTTCATGTGTTTGTTAGCCATCTATATGTCTTCTTGGAAAAATATCTATTTAGTTCTTTGGCCCATTTTTTGATTGGGTCGTTTATTTTTCTGGAACTGAGCTGCAGGAGTTGCTTGTATATTTTTGAGATTAGTTGTTTGTCAGTTGCTTCATTTCCTATTATTTTCTCCCATTCCAAAGGCTGTCTTTTCACCTTATAGTTTCCTTTGTTGTGCAAAAGCTTTTAATTTTAATTAGGTCTCATTTGTTTATTTTTGCTTTTATTTCCAATATTCTGGGAGGTGGGGGGGTTATAGAGGATCCTGCTGTGATTTACGTTGGAGAGTGTTTTGCCTATGTTCTCCTCTGGGAGTTTTATAGTTTCTGGCCTTGCATTTAGATCTTTAATCCATTTTGAGTTTATTTTTGTGTTAGAAAGTGTTCAAGTTTCATTCTGTTACAAGTGGTTGACCAGTTTTCCCAGCACCACTTGTTAAAAAGATTGTCTTTTCTCCATTGTATATTCTTGCCTCCTTTGTCAAAGATAAGGTGTTCATAGGTGCATGGATTTATCTCTGGGCTTTCTCTTTTGTTCCATTGATCTATATTTCTGTCTTTGTGCCAGTACCACACTGTCTTGATGACTGTAGCATTGTAGTATAATCTGAAGTCACGCAGGTTGATTCCTCCAGTTCCATTCTTCTTTCTCAAGATTACTTTGGCTACTCGAGATTTTTTTTGTTTTGTTTTGTTTTTCCATACAAATTGTGAAATTGTTTGTTCTAGCTCTGTGAAAAATACCACTGGTAGCTTGATAGGGATTGCATTGAATCTATAGATTGCTTTGGGTAGTATCCTCATTTTCACTATATTGATTCTTCCGATCCATGAACATGGTATATTTCTCCATCTATTAGTGTCCTCTTTGATTTCTTTCACCAGTGTTTTATAGTTTTTTATATGTAGGTCTTTAGTTTATTTAGGTAGGTATATTCCTAAATATTTTATTCTTTTCATTGCAATGGTGAATGAAATTGTTTCCTTAATTTCTCTTTCTGTTTTCTCATTATTAGTGTATAGGAATGCAAGGGATTTCTGTGTGTTGATTTTATATCCTGCAACTTTACTATATTCATTGATTAGCTCTAGTAATTTTCTGGTGGAGTCTTTAGGGTTTTCTATGTAGTGGACCATGACATATGAAAACATTGAGAGCTTTACTTCTTTTCCAATCTGGATTCCTTTTATTTCTTTTTATGCTCTGATGGCTGTGGCCAAAACTTCCAAAACTATGTGGAATAGTAGTGGTGAGAGTGGGCACCCTTGTCTTGTTCCTCACTTTAGGGGAAATGCTTTCAATTTTTCACCATTGAGGATAATGTTTGCTGTGGGTTTGTCATATATAGCTTTTATTATGTTGAGGTATGTTCCTTCTATTCCTGCTTTCTGGAGAGTTTTTATCATAAATGGATGTTGAATTTTTAAGTATTTTATTCTTTTCGTTGCAATGGTGAATGGAATTGTTTCCTTAATTTCGTTTTCTACTTTCTCATTATTAGTGTATAGGAATGCAAGGGATTTCTGTGTGTTGATTTTATATCCTGCAACTTTACTATATTCATTGATTAGCTCTAGTAATTTTCTGGTGGAGTCTTTAGGGTTTTCTATGTAGTGGACCATGACATATGAAAACATTGAGAGCTTTACTTCTTTTCCAATCTGGATTCCTTTTATTTCTTTTTATGCTCTGATGGCTGTGGCCAAAACTTCCAAAACTATGTGGAATAGTAGTGGTGAGAGTGGGCACCCTTGTCTTGTTCCTCACTTTAGGGGAAATGCTTTCAATTTTTCACCATTGAGGATAATGTTTGCTGTGGGTTTGTCATATATAGCTTTTATTATGTTGAGGTATGTTCCTTCTATTCCTGCTTCCTGGAGAGTTTTTATCATAAATGGATGTTGAATTTTGTCAAAGTCTTTCTCTGCATCTATTGAGATAATCATATGGCTTTTACTTTTCAATTTGTTAATGTGGTGTATTACATTGATTGATTTGTAGATATTGAAGAATCCTTGCATCCCTGGGATAAAGCCCACTTGGTTATAGTGTATGATCTTTTTAATGTGTTGTTGGATTCTGATTGCTAGAATTTTGTTAAGGATTTTTGTATCTGTATTCATCAGTGATATTGACCTGTAGTTTTCTTTTTTTGTGGCCTATTTGTCAGGTTTTGGTATTAGGGTGATGGTGGCCTCATAGAATGAGTTTGGAAGTTTACCTTTCTCTGCAATTTTCTTGAAGAGTTTGAGTAGGATAGGTGTTAGCTCTTCCTAAATTTTTTGTAGAATTCAGCTGTGAAGCCATCTGGACCTGGGCTTTTATTTGCTGGAAGATTTCTGATTACAGTTTCAGTTTCTGTGTTTGTGATGGGCCTGTTAAGATTTTCTACTTCTTCCTGGTTCAGTTTTGGAAAGTTGTACTTTTCTAAGAATTTGTCCATTTCTTCCAAGTTGTCCATTTTATTGGCATATAGTTGCTGATAGTAGTCTTTTATGATCCTTTGTATTTCTGTGTTGTCTGTTGTGATCTCTCCAATTTCATTTCTAATTTTACTGATTTGATTTTTCTCCCTTTGTTTCTTGATGAGTCTGGCTAATGGTTTGTCAATTTTATTTCTCCTTTCAAAGAATCAGCTTTTGGCTTTGTTGATTCTTCTACTAACCCTGGGGATCTTCATTTCTTCCTTTACTAGTTGCTTTAGGTGTAGAGTTAGGGTATTCACTTGACATTTTTCTTGTTTCCTGAGGTATGCCTGTATTGCTATGAACCTTCCCCTTAGCACTGCTTTTACAGTGTCCCATAGGTTTTGGGTTGTTGTGTTCTCATTTTCATTCATTTCTATGCATATTTTGATTTCTTTTTTTATTTCTTCTATGATTTGTTGGTTAGCAGCGTGTTGTTCAGTAAATCAATCAATTATAACTAGACTTTTATTGAACTTTTTCTTTTTTTTTTTTCCACTGTGCATTGTGCGGGATGTTAGTTCTCTGACCAGGGATCAAACCCATGCTCCCTAAAGCATGGAATTTTAACCACTGGACCACTAGGGAAGTCCCTTAATTAACATTTTAGCCCTGTTACAGTTAAAAAGAAAAAATGTCTATGAAGATATGCTTTTGAATAGTTTTAAAAATGTGAATTATTCCATCTAACCATCCTCTTCTTTCTGAGTGTATTTCATCAAATTTTCTTGTAAATTTTCATGTGTTTCTTGTCTGCACCAGAGAGGTTAACCCACTTATATTCTTTGAGAAAGTATTAATGAGGGGTAGGAGAAATTGGTGAAGAAAGTCAAAAAGAAAAAGAAGAAATTTAATACTAAAAACCTATTTGAAATCACAGCTCAGTGGCCCATCTCAATGGATAGAAAATAAAATTATTGACAGTGTTAAATAATATTAAGGAGAAAACATATAAAATGGTGTTTTTAAGACAAAGCAATAGAGTGTAACTGCAGAATGTTTATATGCACATTAGTAGATAAATTATTTTAAATAATAAAAAATGGTTTAATATTTTTTAAAAAACATTGATAAAACTAGAAAGGATCAGTCTTACAGATGCAAAGTTAATATCACAAATTTAGTCCTTTGATCCAGCATTTCCTGAACTCCCTACTACATGTCACATGCTCTCTTAGCTGCTGGAGGTGCAAGAGGAATATGATGCTCTGACCTCAGGAGGTGAGGGCTTCACAAATGATGCTAGTTGTAAAGACCCCACCTGCCAATGCAGCAGATGTGGAAGACGTGGGTTCAGTCTCTGAGTTCAGGAAGATCCCCTGAAGAAGGGAATGGCAACGCACACCAGTATACTTGCTTGGAGAATTCCATGGACAGAGGAGCCTGGCGGGCTACAGTCCATGGGGTTGCACTGACTCGAACATGACTGACACAACAGCACACATGCACAGGATGTGACAATTTACTGAAGAAGACACAACAATCAGAATACAGTGTGATCTCTGTGATTGTGAAAGGACAGCAGTTGGAACTCTTTCACTGCAAGTGATTGAAAACATAATTCAAACTGGCTTAAGCAATAAAGTGAGTGAAGTCGCTCAGTTGTATTCGACTCTTTGTGACCCCATGGACTGTAGCCTACCAGGCTCCTCTGTACATGGGATTTTCCAGGCAATAGTACTGGAGTGGATTGCTATTTCCTTCTCCAGGGGATCTTCCCAACCCAGGGATCGAACCCGGCTCTCCCGCATCATAGACAGATGCTTTACCGTCTGAGCCACCAGGGAAGTCAATGAGCTTAATTGGTTCACATAACCAAAACTGAAAGAGACAGAGTGGTCCATAGAGCTGACATGTAGCACATTCCAATTGGAGGTGAAGTGATGTCACCAGGACTGGCATGTGCTCCTCTCTTAACCCTCTTCTGCTTCTGCTGCTAAGTCACTTCAGTCGTGGGCGACTCTGTGTGACCCCATAGACAGCAGCCCACCAGGCTCCTCCATCCCTGGGATTCTCCAGGCAAGAACACTGGAGTGGGTTGCCATTTCCTTCTCCAATGTATGAAAGTGAAAAGTGAAAGTGAAGTAGCTCAGTCGTGTCCGACTCTCAGCGACCCCATGGACTGCAGCCTACCAGGCTCCTCCATCCATGGGATTTTCCAGCCAAGAGTACTGGAGTGGGGTGCCATTGCTTTCTCTGCTTAACCCTCTTCCACCCTGCATTTGTTCTCAAGCTCTAGTGATGGCTCCTGGTAATTCCCAGTTCATGTTTTACTATGAATTCTTTAGGTAAATTGGCTTTTTATTACCCAGTATTAATGAAAGAGTAAGATTTGTGAGTTTAATAAGGTATCTGTATTTTGTCTTTCTCTCCTTCCCTATTGGTCCTGTACTCCTGCTTCCTGGGGTCATATTTCTGAGTAAGCTTCATGTACATAAGCCGTCATCTTAGACTCTGGTTTGAAGAGACTCAGGCTATTAGCCCAGCACACACTGACCCTAACTGCCTCTGACCCTTTACAATCCAACTACTATGATTCCTTCTGCTTCATAGTCATTGTCCCTTGGTCACAGATAAACCTAAGGACAGAAACCTAACAGCCAGGTTGGGCCACTAAGAATCTTCCCCAGGAGTTTGAAAATGGATTGAGAGAAAGTTGTTCCCTCAATGTGGCAAATTGTATCTAATGAAGCTTGGTGGTTTCCTTCCTTCCTGTGGTGTGCTGGAGCACACTTGCAAGAGCTGATAGTTAATTTTGCCCAGCAGCCTGTTGAGACCTGGAAATATGCCATGGTGAGTGCATTTCATTACAAAAGTCAGCAGTTTTATAATCTGGCCTTTATTCTCCCACAGAGCCAGTTTACCATCACACTACTGCTTCCTTCCTTATGTTTTCTAATATTTGAGAAATATTCATAAGGATCCAATTAGAGGTGAAGAAATACAGACCAAGCATCACAGGTCAGACAAAAGCAAGTAATCCCCAAACAAAGAATGCTGATAACTTGTGTTGGGAAACACAATTTTCAGCTGAATGCTCTCCTAAAAATGAAGACCCCTGGTCCCATAGAGCAGCTCCACTTGATATTCTCACCCATTAGCAGGCCTAAGCCTGCTAAACTGCCCTACAGAGACAGCGCTTGGCCTGGCCATGTTATTACCAGGAGACACAGGGCAGGGGGCGACACAGGTCCACAAATTAACAAGCAAGAAGAGAGCCGGGCAACAATGCCGCCCGCATTCTGAAGCTGTGACCTCAGCGTATGTGTCATTGGTCGATGCCACCAGTAAGATAAACCAGTCCTCCTCCTGTAAGGAGGAACATGCCACAGGAATAAAACAAAGGATAAAACTGTTTCCTCCAATACTGCTCCCTTCTGAGGAGGAAAGGAGAGAGGGGTCTGTTCCACAATAAGAAGGTGAGCAGCCATGCTGCAGCCGTGGTTTCTGCAGTAAAGTCTGAGGAGCAGAGGATGGAGCCTAGGATGGAGAACACTGAAGCTTTAGGCTCTTGCTGACTCAGTTCCTTTGGGAGATCTGGCAGATAAACCTCCTAGTACGACACAGACAACAATATCTTGTTAATGTTGGCCACTACTTACTTATTAATGCCAGCCTGCTACTTCAAAGATTATGTTTTAAAATTTATTTAGTCACCCCCTACTAGTAAATATTTAGGCTCTTTTCAGTTCTCTACTGTAGCAAATACGGATAGACAGAGTTAAAGAAAAATTATCTGACACTTGTTAGAGCAGTAAGGACAGATTTATCAAGACACTTGCAATAGTGAAGACCTTGTGCTCAATTCTGAATACAGTAAGGACAAGTGGGGATTTATAGCTGAGAAGCAGGGTGATGGATTGATGGATGGAAAAATTGCTAAAAGGAGACTTCAAGGGTAGGGGCATTCTTGCTAAACTCATCTAACAGATTTTTCCCTAAAGGCAGGTCTAGGGCTTATACATCAAAGTTAGGGGGTGCAGAATCTGATCAGACATCACAGATGATTAGATATCAAGGGTGAGGCAATTCTTGCCAAGCAAGGCTGGACAGGAAGTTGACCTGCCATGTCCTTGGCCATGGAAGGCCAGGGTCAAAGCTTGGTTGAGAATAGGGTTCAGGGGAGCCTGACTGAAGCTTGATCAAAAAAGAGAGTATTTAGGAGACAGAGCAAAGAGAATTTTTTATTAAGACAAATTCCCAATAATGGACTTCAGTCAAAATACGTGAATTTTTATGATTCTTGTTACACATTATCAACGGCTCTTTGAAAGAATTACACTTAGAACTACCTGCTCGTTTTCCAAAATTTTTAACAGCATTTTCTTTTGATCAATTCTTAATATATGTAAATATATAAAATTCTTCAATCATCCTGGAAAAAAAATCTATTGACAATCATCTCATTTAGTATTACTAGAATTTAATGTTTTTCCTTGTTAAACCTGCCTTTTGGAGTTGTGGCTGGCATCTCTATGACAGCAATCATGTTTTCTTGTTTTCTGAAGTACACACTGGAGTTTATTTCAGATGAGAGGGTTTCTACTTTCCAACCACTTATTCCATTAAAACCTAAATCACTTCTACACACAAAGAATTAGCCTCTTAGTATCAATATTTGCATGACTTTTTTCTCTCTGAATCAATCAGGAACAAGGTAACTTCTCAGCCACAGTCCATTGTTCAAGGGGGTTTTCTGCCCACTTAATTGAACCATTCACTAAGTATTTACCCAGTCATGTTCTTCATCAAGCTCTCTTCCCATATACCTTACATGTAAATCACCTTGAAGCAGCATAAAGGATGCAGGTTTAATAAGAGTTCTTAGTATCTCTATGGGATATAATGTCTTTGAATCTTCTCTGTTAGAAAATACAAACAGTTGGGCGCAATAATGACCATACACTCTACCTACACAGACAAAACCAGCGTACCATTAGAGGGTTCCACTGTGAAGTTCTGCAGGATGGAAGAACAAGGTACCCTGTGCTTTTACTGAAATACCTCTGCATTATCTCCTCACAACGGAGAACTACTGACTGGGACAAAGGACAGGTGACTCATCGAAAAAGCTAATGACAGTAGGTTACATTTATTGAACCCTGTCAATATACTGTGCTCTGTTTTAAGTCCTTTTCATGTGCTTAAATTCAATGACTTCAGTTCAAAATTAAATCAGTTAATGACCTCTAAACCTATGAAGTGAGGGTCATTAGTATCCCACTGTACAATTATGGAAACTGAGGAACCAAGAGATTCAAAATATTGCCCATAGTCACATAACAAGAGGCAAAATTGAGATTCAAGCCAGGCCTGATTCCAGACATCAAGCTCTTGGATGTCCAACTCAACAGATAAGTCCAAATTTTCCTCAGTGATACTAATCTACATGTCCATTGACTTTATTTAAACCTTTAAAAACAAATTCATGTATTCATCCCATTTGGTTCAGGTACTTCCACTAGTTTAGAATCCGATGTCTAAAACTTTTTGTTTGAGAAACTCTAAATGCTTTAATCGGAGAAGGCAATGGCACCCCACTCCAGTATTTTTGCCTGGAAAATCCCATGGACGGAGATGCCTGGTGGGCTGCAGTCCATGGGGTCGCGAAGAGTCGGACACGACTGAGCGACTTCACTTTCACTTTTCATTTTCATGCACTGGAGAAGGAAATGGCAACCCACTCCAGTATTCTTGCCTGGAGAATCCCAGGAACGGCGGAGCCTGGTGGGCTGCCATCTATGGGGTCACACAGAGTCTGACACGACTGAAGCGACTTAGCAGCAGCAGCAGCAGCAAATGCTTTAATTCTTTAAGCTTCAAAGTTATCTTAGGACTTGTTTTCAAATTCAGCCATACATTTTGTAATTCTTAGATGTCAGGAAAATCCAGTCAGTTGTTCCTAGACTGAAGCACTCTCATTTGCTATGATGCTCTAACATAGCAGCTCTGCCCTCCCTTTTTCATGCAATTCTTGGGCATTCCCCAATATCTTTATATATTTTTCTTAAGATGCATTGACTAGAACCACAAAAAGTATTATAGACTTATACCTTAAAGGGATTTGTTGAAATGCAGGGGAGCTTTATTTTGTTTTTTTCTGTGTCTCTGATGATGAATCTTCTTGACCTTCTTGGCAATGGGGATGCATTTTAGCTCTTCTTGGAAATCCCTGTCTCCAAGGTCATAATGAAACATGTAGAATTGTGGTGTAGCAGAAAGAACTCTAGCCTCTAGGTAGGCAGCTCACATCCAACTTTCTGCTTTGATCATTTGTAGAAGTGTAATTGGGGGAACTAGGTACAGTTGACCCTTAAACAGTGCAGTGGATTGGGGTGCCAGCCCTCCATGCAGTCATAAATTGATGAATAGTTTATAGCCACCCTGCCCTCCCTATCCTCTGTTCAGTTGTCTCTGTGGTTCTGCATAAGCAGATTCGCCACCCTCAGGTTGTATAGTCCTGTGTATCTACTATGGGGAAAAAAACATCTGTATAAGTGGACCCACACAGTTCTAACTCATGTTGTTCAAAGGTGGTAGTTGTTCAGTTACTCAGTCATATCTAACTCTTTGTGACCCCATTGACTGCAGCACACCAGGCTTCCCTGTCCACTATCTCCTGGAGTTTGTTCAACCTCATGTCCATTGAGTCGATGATGCCATCAAACCATCTCATCCTCTGTTATCCTCTTCTCTTCATGCCCTCAGTCTTTCCCAGGATCCAAGCATCGGTTCTTCACATCAGGTGGCCAAAGTATTGGAGCTTCAGCTTTAGCATCAGTCTTTCCAATGAATATTCAAGGTTGATTTCCTTTACATTGACTGGTTTGATCTCCTTGCTATCCAAGGAACTCTCAAGAGTCTTCTCCAGCACCACAGTTTGAAAGCATCAGTTCTTCAGTGCTCAACCTTCTTTATGGTTTAACTCTTGCATCTGTACATGCCTACTAGAAAAACCATGACTTTGACTAGATAAGACTTTGTTGGCAAAATGATGTCTCTGCTTTTTAAAACACCGTCTAGGTTTGTCATAACTTTTCTTCGAAGGAGCAAACTTCTTTTAATTTCATGGCTGCAGTCACCATCCACAGTGATTTTGTCAATCTGCCCATTTAACTAGAATCTTACATGTGCGCTTAGTCACTGAGTCATGTCAGACTCTTTGCGACCCCATGGACTGTAGCCCGCCAGGCTCCTCTGTCTGTGGAATTTTCCAGGCAAGAATACTGGAGTGGGTTTCCATTTCCTTCTCCAGGAGATCTTCGTGACCCAGGGATTGAACCCACGTCTTTTGTGTCTCCTACATTGGCAGGTGGATTCTTTACCACTTCGCCACCTGGGAAGTCCTGTTCAAGGTGAGCTGTGTTATAATCTCAACTTCCATTCTCATGAAATGGGGCAATTGAGGAGCAACTTTATTATGGTGATTAAGAGCACATATATCAGAGCCAAACCACCTGGTTCAAAACCTAGACTGGTTCCCTGTGAACATGACCTTGGGCAACTTACTCCACCCTCCTATGTCTTAGTTTTCTCACATGGAAATGAAAATAATAACAGCCATACCTACTTTCAAGCATCAAATGGTTGTTACAAGCATCAGATGAGAGGATATATGTAAACAACATTGATCCTAGAACATCATCGAGGCCAATATATGCTAGTTACGGTTAATCACAGAATATTTTAAGGATTAAGTAGGAATGGGTAATGCCTGAACTGTTAGCAAGCACCTAGACATTATTTCATTCCTGTCCTCGGCTGTATTGAGCACTTACCACATGCAAGGTATCATAGGAGGCCAAGGCATGCAGACCAGCAAAAAAAAATCAACAAGTCACTGTCTTCACTAATCATGTTCCATGAGAAAATGAGACAATACACGATAAAATGAAAACTAGCATTTATTGGAAACTTACTATTGTGCAGGCCATCCTCTAGCCCAGGGAAGTATACACCTTAAAGACTAGTCGCTGTCCTCACGGAACTCTCAGTCTAGAAGAACAAAGAGCACGTTATTTTCATTAAAGCAGAGCTCAAACCTTTGCACTTAAAATATGATCACAGGTCTGAGGAGACCTGTGATGTCACAAGACTTGGATCTGTCTGCCTCCAAACTTCCAGGCTCTTTCCAAGATCCTATTAAAAACTGCTGATAATTTCTCCAAAAAGTGACTCATACCAGGACAAGACCTGTGCATGTGTTGGCAATTTAATGTTGCCAAATGGATTCTCTTTCTCTGATCACAGACCCCAGACGTTCGTATGGCGAATATCTTTGCTCAGGCAAAGGATTGCCTCACCCAAGCGTATCTGCAGCTGGCACTGACCCAGGCTGCTTTGTATGCTAAAGCTAACTTTGAAACTACATGTTTAAGATAAGCATCTCATTAAATTGAAAAGTAAAATAACAACTATTGTGACTGCTTCCCTATGCTAAAAATCTTAACAACTCTAGGCAACCTAAAAACAGCCAAAGTTGTCTTCTAATAAAAACTAAGCTGTTAACGAAGTGAAAAGCAAACAACAAGTAAATTAACAAGTAAAGAGTCCAAACCCCTTCAAAATTTGTACATGGTAACTCCAGGAAAAAAAATAAAATTTGAAGACCTGACTTGTGATAATTGTTTTCTCTTTCAGGAGTTGTTACAAATATTTTGTTGCAGGAAGTCTTCCCTTAAATTTGTGCCAGTCTGCAGCACACTGAACAAACATTATTTTAAAAGAAGAAAGCTGTTTAAGTTGCTCTATCTTAATAGACAACCATGGGTTCATTAATGTAAAGTTTTCAATCAGATGGCCCTAAAAGGGAGTTTCCCTTATAGAAAGCCCCCCTGATTCACAATTCAGAAGGACTTCACACAGTTTCTAAACTCTTAGACAAGAAAAAGGGAAATTAAGATGTGAAAGCTTATTTTNGGAGTGGGTTGCCATTTCCTTCTCCAATGTATGAAAGTGAAAAGTGAAAGTGAAGTAGCTCAGTCGTGTCCGACTCTCAGCGACCCCATGGACTGCAGCCTACCAGGCTCCTCCATCCATGGGATTTTCCAGCCAAGAGTACTGGAGTGGGGTGCCATTGCTTTCTCTGCTTAACCCTCTTCCACCCTGCATTTGTTCTCAAGCTCTAGTGATGGCTCCTGGTAATTCCCAGTTCATGTTTTACTATGAATTCTTTAGGTAAATTGGCTTTTTATTACCCAGTATTAATGAAAGAGTAAGATTTGTGAGTTTAATAAGGTATCTGTATTTTGTCTTTCTCTCCTTCCCTATTGGTCCTGTACTCCTGCTTCCTGGGGTCATATTTCTGAGTAAGCTTCATGTACATAAGCCGTCATCTTAGACTCTGGTTTGAAGAGACTCAGGCTATTAGCCCAGCACACACTGACCCTAACTGCCTCTGACCCTTTACAATCCAACTACTATGATTCCTTCTGCTTCATAGTCATTGTCCCTTGGTCACAGATAAACCTAAGGACAGAAACCTAACAGCCAGGTTGGGCCACTAAGAATCTTCCCCAGGAGTTTGAAAATGGATTGAGAGAAAGTTGTTCCCTCAATGTGGCAAATTGTATCTAATGAAGCTTGGTGGTTTCCTTCCTTCCTGTGGTGTGCTGGAGCACACTTGCAAGAGCTGATAGTTAATTTTGCCCAGCAGCCTGTTGAGACCTGGAAATATGCCATGGTGAGTGCATTTCATTACAAAAGTCAGCAGTTTTATAATCTGGCCTTTATTCTCCCACAGAGCCAGTTTACCATCACACTACTGCTTCCTTCCTTATGTTTTCTAATATTTGAGAAATATTCATAAGGATCCAATTAGAGGTGAAGAAATACAGACCAAGCATCACAGGTCAGACAAAAGCAAGTAATCCCCAAACAAAGAATGCTGATAACTTGTGTTGGGAAACACAATTTTCAGCTGAATGCTCTCCTAAAAATGAAGACCCCTGGTCCCATAGAGCAGCTCCACTTGATATTCTCACCCATTAGCAGGCCTAAGCCTGCTAAACTGCCCTACAGAGACAGCGCTTGGCCTGGCCATGTTATTACCAGGAGACACAGGGCAGGGGGCGACACAGGTCCACAAATTAACAAGCAAGAAGAGAGCCGGGCAACAATGCCGCCCGCATTCTGAAGCTGTGACCTCAGCGTATGTGTCATTGGTCGATGCCACCAGTAAGATAAACCAGTCCTCCTCCTGTAAGGAGGAACATGCCACAGGAATAAAACAAAGGATAAAACTGTTTCCTCCAATACTGCTCCCTTCTGAGGAGGAAAGGAGAGAGGGGTCTGTTCCACAATAAGAAGGTGAGCAGCCATGCTGCAGCCGTGGTTTCTGCAGTAAAGTCTGAGGAGCAGAGGATGGAGCCTAGGATGGAGAACACTGAAGCTTTAGGCTCTTGCTGACTCAGTTCCTTTGGGAGATCTGGCAGATAAACCTCCTAGTACGACACAGACAACAATATCTTGTTAATGTTGGCCACTACTTACTTATTAATGCCAGCCTGCTACTTCAAAGATTATGTTTTAAAATTTATTTAGTCACCCCCTACTAGTAAATATTTAGGCTCTTTTCAGTTCTCTACTGTAGCAAATACGGATAGACAGAGTTAAAGAAAAATTATCTGACACTTGTTAGAGCAGTAAGGACAGATTTATCAAGACACTTGCAATAGTGAAGACCTTGTGCTCAATTCTGAATACAGTAAGGACAAGTGGGGATTTATAGCTGAGAAGCAGGGTGATGGATTGATGGATGGAAAAATTGCTAAAAGGAGACTTCAAGGGTAGGGGCATTCTTGCTAAACTCATCTAACAGATTTTTCCCTAAAGGCAGGTCTAGGGCTTATACATCAAAGTTAGGGGGTGCAGAATCTGATCAGACATCACAGATGATTAGATATCAAGGGTGAGGCAATTCTTGCCAAGCAAGGCTGGACAGGAAGTTGACCTGCCATGTCCTTGGCCATGGAAGGCCAGGGTCAAAGCTTGGTTGAGAATAGGGTTCAGGGGAGCCTGACTGAAGCTTGATCAAAAAAGAGAGTATTTAGGAGACAGAGCAAAGAGAATTTTTTATTAAGACAAATTCCCAATAATGGACTTCAGTCAAAATACGTGAATTTTTATGATTCTTGTTACACATTATCAACGGCTCTTTGAAAGAATTACACTTAGAACTACCTGCTCGTTTTCCAAAATTTTTAACAGCATTTTCTTTTGATCAATTCTTAATATATGTAAATATATAAAATTCTTCAATCATCCTGGAAAAAAAATCTATTGACAATCATCTCATTTAGTATTACTAGAATTTAATGTTTTTCCTTGTTAAACCTGCCTTTTGGAGTTGTGGCTGGCATCTCTATGACAGCAATCATGTTTTCTTGTTTTCTGAAGTACACACTGGAGTTTATTTCAGATGAGAGGGTTTCTACTTTCCAACCACTTATTCCATTAAAACCTAAATCACTTCTACACACAAAGAATTAGCCTCTTAGTATCAATATTTGCATGACTTTTTTCTCTCTGAATCAATCAGGAACAAGGTAACTTCTCAGCCACAGTCCATTGTTCAAGGGGGTTTTCTGCCCACTTAATTGAACCATTCACTAAGTATTTACCCAGTCATGTTCTTCATCAAGCTCTCTTCCCATATACCTTACATGTAAATCACCTTGAAGCAGCATAAAGGATGCAGGTTTAATAAGAGTTCTTAGTATCTCTATGGGATATAATGTCTTTGAATCTTCTCTGTTAGAAAATACAAACAGTTGGGCGCAATAATGACCATACACTCTACCTACACAGACAAAACCAGCGTACCATTAGAGGGTTCCACTGTGAAGTTCTGCAGGATGGAAGAACAAGGTACCCTGTGCTTTTACTGAAATACCTCTGCATTATCTCCTCACAACGGAGAACTACTGACTGGGACAAAGGACAGGTGACTCATCGAAAAAGCTAATGACAGTAGGTTACATTTATTGAACCCTGTCAATATACTGTGCTCTGTTTTAAGTCCTTTTCATGTGCTTAAATTCAATGACTTCAGTTCAAAATTAAATCAGTTAATGACCTCTAAACCTATGAAGTGAGGGTCATTAGTATCCCACTGTACAATTATGGAAACTGAGGAACCAAGAGATTCAAAATATTGCCCATAGTCACATAACAAGAGGCAAAATTGAGATTCAAGCCAGGCCTGATTCCAGACATCAAGCTCTTGGATGTCCAACTCAACAGATAAGTCCAAATTTTCCTCAGTGATACTAATCTACATGTCCATTGACTTTATTTAAACCTTTAAAAACAAATTCATGTATTCATCCCATTTGGTTCAGGTACTTCCACTAGTTTAGAATCCGATGTCTAAAACTTTTTGTTTGAGAAACTCTAAATGCTTTAATCGGAGAAGGCAATGGCACCCCACTCCAGTATTTTTGCCTGGAAAATCCCATGGACGGAGATGCCTGGTGGGCTGCAGTCCATGGGGTCGCGAAGAGTCGGACACGACTGAGCGACTTCACTTTCACTTTTCATTTTCATGCACTGGAGAAGGAAATGGCAACCCACTCCAGTATTCTTGCCTGGAGAATCCCAGGAACGGCGGAGCCTGGTGGGCTGCCATNTGCCTGGTGGGCTGCAGTCCATGGGGTCGCGAAGAGTCGGACACGACTGAGCGACTTCACTTTCACTTTTCATTTTCATGCACTGGAGAAGGAAATGGCAACCCACTCCAGTATTCTTGCCTGGAGAATCCCAGGAACGGCGGAGCCTGGTGGGCTGCCATCTATGGGGTCACACAGAGTCTGACACGACTGAAGCGACTTAGCAGCAGCAGCAGCAGCAAATGCTTTAATTCTTTAAGCTTCAAAGTTATCTTAGGACTTGTTTTCAAATTCAGCCATACATTTTGTAATTCTTAGATGTCAGGAAAATCCAGTCAGTTGTTCCTAGACTGAAGCACTCTCATTTGCTATGATGCTCTAACATAGCAGCTCTGCCCTCCCTTTTTCATGCAATTCTTGGGCATTCCCCAATATCTTTATATATTTTTCTTAAGATGCATTGACTAGAACCACAAAAAGTATTATAGACTTATACCTTAAAGGGATTTGTTGAAATGCAGGGGAGCTTTATTTTGTTTTTTTCTGTGTCTCTGATGATGAATCTTCTTGACCTTCTTGGCAATGGGGATGCATTTTAGCTCTTCTTGGAAATCCCTGTCTCCAAGGTCATAATGAAACATGTAGAATTGTGGTGTAGCAGAAAGAACTCTAGCCTCTAGGTAGGCAGCTCACATCCAACTTTCTGCTTTGATCATTTGTAGAAGTGTAATTGGGGGAACTAGGTACAGTTGACCCTTAAACAGTGCAGTGGATTGGGGTGCCAGCCCTCCATGCAGTCATAAATTGATGAATAGTTTATAGCCACCCTGCCCTCCCTATCCTCTGTTCAGTTGTCTCTGTGGTTCTGCATAAGCAGATTCGCCACCCTCAGGTTGTATAGTCCTGTGTATCTACTATGGGGAAAAAAACATCTGTATAAGTGGACCCACACAGTTCTAACTCATGTTGTTCAAAGGTGGTAGTTGTTCAGTTACTCAGTCATATCTAACTCTTTGTGACCCCATTGACTGCAGCACACCAGGCTTCCCTGTCCACTATCTCCTGGAGTTTGTTCAACCTCATGTCCATTGAGTCGATGATGCCATCAAACCATCTCATCCTCTGTTATCCTCTTCTCTTCATGCCCTCAGTCTTTCCCAGGATCCAAGCATCGGTTCTTCACATCAGGTGGCCAAAGTATTGGAGCTTCAGCTTTAGCATCAGTCTTTCCAATGAATATTCAAGGTTGATTTCCTTTACATTGACTGGTTTGATCTCCTTGCTATCCAAGGAACTCTCAAGAGTCTTCTCCAGCACCACAGTTTGAAAGCATCAGTTCTTCAGTGCTCAACCTTCTTTATGGTTTAACTCTTGCATCTGTACATGCCTACTAGAAAAACCATGACTTTGACTAGATAAGACTTTGTTGGCAAAATGATGTCTCTGCTTTTTAAAACACCGTCTAGGTTTGTCATAACTTTTCTTCGAAGGAGCAAACTTCTTTTAATTTCATGGCTGCAGTCACCATCCACAGTGATTTTGTCAATCTGCCCATTTAACTAGAATCTTACATGTGCGCTTAGTCACTGAGTCATGTCAGACTCTTTGCGACCCCATGGACTGTAGCCCGCCAGGCTCCTCTGTCTGTGGAATTTTCCAGGCAAGAATACTGGAGTGGGTTTCCATTTCCTTCTCCAGGAGATCTTCGTGACCCAGGGATTGAACCCACGTCTTTTGTGTCTCCTACATTGGCAGGTGGATTCTTTACCACTTCGCCACCTGGGAAGTCCTGTTCAAGGTGAGCTGTGTTATAATCTCAACTTCCATTCTCATGAAATGGGGCAATTGAGGAGCAACTTTATTATGGTGATTAAGAGCACATATATCAGAGCCAAACCACCTGGTTCAAAACCTAGACTGGTTCCCTGTGAACATGACCTTGGGCAACTTACTCCACCCTCCTATGTCTTAGTTTTCTCACATGGAAATGAAAATAATAACAGCCATACCTACTTTCAAGCATCAAATGGTTGTTACAAGCATCAGATGAGAGGATATATGTAAACAACATTGATCCTAGAACATCATCGAGGCCAATATATGCTAGTTACGGTTAATCACAGAATATTTTAAGGATTAAGTAGGAATGGGTAATGCCTGAACTGTTAGCAAGCACCTAGACATTATTTCATTCCTGTCCTCGGCTGTATTGAGCACTTACCACATGCAAGGTATCATAGGAGGCCAAGGCATGCAGACCAGCAAAAAAAAATCAACAAGTCACTGTCTTCACTAATCATGTTCCATGAGAAAATGAGACAATACACGATAAAATGAAAACTAGCATTTATTGGAAACTTACTATTGTGCAGGCCATCCTCTAGCCCAGGGAAGTATACACCTTAAAGACTAGTCGCTGTCCTCACGGAACTCTCAGTCTAGAAGAACAAAGAGCACGTTATTTTCATTAAAGCAGAGCTCAAACCTTTGCACTTAAAATATGATCACAGGTCTGAGGAGACCTGTGATGTCACAAGACTTGGATCTGTCTGCCTCCAAACTTCCAGGCTCTTTCCAAGATCCTATTAAAAACTGCTGATAATTTCTCCAAAAAGTGACTCATACCAGGACAAGACCTGTGCATGTGTTGGCAATTTAATGTTGCCAAATGGATTCTCTTTCTCTGATCACAGACCCCAGACGTTCGTATGGCGAATATCTTTGCTCAGGCAAAGGATTGCCTCACCCAAGCGTATCTGCAGCTGGCACTGACCCAGGCTGCTTTGTATGCTAAAGCTAACTTTGAAACTACATGTTTAAGATAAGCATCTCATTAAATTGAAAAGTAAAATAACAACTATTGTGACTGCTTCCCTATGCTAAAAATCTTAACAACTCTAGGCAACCTAAAAACAGCCAAAGTTGTCTTCTAATAAAAACTAAGCTGTTAACGAAGTGAAAAGCAAACAACAAGTAAATTAACAAGTAAAGAGTCCAAACCCCTTCAAAATTTGTACATGGTAACTCCAGGAAAAAAAATAAAATTTGAAGACCTGACTTGTGATAATTGTTTTCTCTTTCAGGAGTTGTTACAAATATTTTGTTGCAGGAAGTCTTCCCTTAAATTTGTGCCAGTCTGCAGCACACTGAACAAACATTATTTTAAAAGAAGAAAGCTGTTTAAGTTGCTCTATCTTAATAGACAACCATGGGTTCATTAATGTAAAGTTTTCAATCAGATGGCCCTAAAAGGGAGTTTCCCTTATAGAAAGCCCCCCTGATTCACAATTCAGAAGGACTTCACACAGTTTCTAAACTCTTAGACAAGAAAAAGGGAAATTAAGATGTGAAAGCTTATTTTGCATAAAATTCAACTAGAAGTCCAGTCATGGAATGATTTTATTTAGGAAAACAGAGACCTATGGAAGAAAAGGGATTCTATAGCTACATGGAAACAATAATGGGAAGTAAAGCGCTTTAAAAGCATTGCTTCCTGGACTCTAATATACATACATCTGAAGCACCTAAGGAATCTTGTTAAAATGCAAATTCTGTTAAAATGCAAAGTCTGGGGTAGAGTCTGAGATTCAGCACCTCTCTCAAACTGCTCAGGTGTTGCCATCCCTCCTGATCACCCAAGCACACTGCGACCCGCAACGTGTACAGAATCTGCTTATTGTAAAGGCCATATTCTCTGTTAAGTTTAAACAGAGTCATAAATTAACCTGAAAAGTTCAGTGTGTGTGTGCTCAGTTCTGCACGACTCTTTGTGACCCCCATGGACTATAGCCCTGCTGGGCCTTCTGTCCATGGGATTATCCAGGCAAGAATACTGGAGTGAGATGCCATTTACTCCAGGGGATCTTCCCAACCCTGGAATCGAACCCTCATCTCTTGCGTCTCCTGAATTGGCAAGTGGATTCTTTATCACTGCGCCACCTGGGAAGCTAAGACTTCAGGTACTTGTACAGATAAAAAGTGAGGAAATAACCATTTATTCAGTCACCGTTATTGAGTTTTCTACATCCTCGGTTGTTGTTGTTCAGTCACTAAATCGTGTCCAACTCTTTTGCGACCCCAGGGACTATAGCCGACCAGGCTCCTCTGTCCATAGGATTTTTCAGGCAAGAATACTGGAGTGGGTTGCCATTTCCTAATGCAGGGAATTTTCCCGACCCAAGGATCAAACCCACATCTCATGCATTGAAGGCAGATTCTTTACCATTGAGCCACCTGGGAAGCCCCAGCCCTTAGGGCAGGTCCTGGGAATTCAACAGTAACTAAATCAAGTGCCTTTAAACATATTTCAGGAGACTGAATGCAAAAGCAGATATAAGCATCCAGTCATCCTAATTAAGTCAGACATTAAAGAGATAGCAAAACTGTGAAATAATGCCTTTTTTCTCATAAAATGTTGCTTTGTCTGGAAAATATACTTATTTTACATAAATGTTATTTATGTCATTGTGTAATAGGTCCATTTTTTAAATAAATAAATATGTTCTTAAAATTTTAAGTGTTTTCGATAAATCTACTTTTGACTGTTCCCCAGAAAGAACAAAAGGAATGTGGATTGAAAGACTTTTCATCAATCAATAAATAAATGACCTTTCATAATTCACAAATCAAAATGAATCTGTCCTGGTCCTTGTGTTAACTCTTTATTGACATAATATTTTTAGGAATCCTGCCAGATTGTTTAGATGTCAGATGTTGAAAATAATTGGCAGTTTAATGCCATGAACTAGGATTGCTCTGTTTTGTATGAACTAGTAATATAAATTGCAAGGTGTTTGTATGCATGGCACAGTTTACTAGCAACTACATTATGGCAAGTTTGACAGATCATATCCATTAAAATTAAAGCAAATAAGTATAGTTATGTGGCAAGAAAAATGTTTACCTTAGTTTGGATTAATATGTGCAAGTGCTCCAGATTAAAGTCCTGGCTTCTGCCTCAAATTTCTCTGTACAGTATAAACAATAGAAAGGCTTGTACTCATCAAAGGCTTCGCTGTTCTCATAAGCATCAGGTACTATGGCTGCTGAACGTTAAATGGCAAAATAGAACCACCAAGTAGGTTTTCAAATTCCCTCAGGTTGAACATGTTAGAACAGATGACCTACCCAAACTCCTTCTGTTCTATCACAAGCAGCAAAAACTGAATGACTCTAAGCAAGAAGACAATGGGCGGGTAAAGGGCCATGTCTGAGTGTAGAGGCAAATAGCATGGGAGCCAAGGGCAACCTTTGCTCACCAGGTTTCACCTCTTCAAAAGCTGCCAGCAGGTGGCAGCATTCGTCACAGCTGGTTTAATTGTATGAATTAAAGCAGTTTCTCAAAGGGAACCCATGCTGCTGCATTAGATTTAGAGGGGCAGGGTGGTAATAAGGATAAAGTGACAGCAGTCTGTTTAGACTGAACAGGCTTGGGGACAATACGATAATGTAATTTTGTACTCAAAAGTGAAACAAACGTGGTGTCATAGATTTTTTTTTAAATTAGTTAATTCGTTTATTCTCAGCTGCTCTGGGTCTTCATTGCTTCCTGCAAGCTTCCTCGAGTTGTGGGGAGTGAGGACTACTCTCTGTTGTGGTGTGTGCGCCTCTCGTTTCAGCGGCCCCTCTTGCTGAGGAGCAACAGGGCTCTAGGCGCCAGGGGTTTAGCAGTTGCGGCACACGGGCTCAGTCGATGCGGTTCCCTGGCGCTAGGCACGCAGGCTCAGTAGCTGTGGCCGGCTCATGGGTTTAGTTGCTCTGTGGCATGTGGCATCTTCCCCGACCAGGGATCGATCACGTGTCCCCTGCATTGGCAGGTGGATTCTTTACTGCTGAGCCACCAAGGAAGCGCTCATTTTTTTTAAAACTGAAGTATAGTTGATTTACGATGTCGCAGGTGTATAGCAAACTGATTTATACATATATATATATGTCAGATTATTTTCCATTACGGGTAATTACAAGATAGTCAATATAGGTCCCTGTGCTATAGAGTTGGTCCTTATATATCTAGTTCATATATGTGTGTGTGTGATAAATCACTTAGTTGTGTCTGACCCCATGGACTGCAGCCTGCCAGGCTCCTCTGCCCAGGCAATTTCCCAGGCAAGAATACTGTAGTCGTTGCCATTTCCTTCTGCAGGGGATTTTCCCCACCCCGGGACCGAACCTGGGTCTCCTGCATGGCAGGTGGATTCTTTATCATCTGAGCCACCAGAGAAAGCCAGTTTATATATAGCAGTGTGTATATGTTCGGAGAAGGCAATGGCACCCCACTCCAGTACTTTCGCCTGGAAAATCCCATGGACGGAGGAGCCTGGTAGGCTGCAGTCCATGGGGCCGCGAAGAGTCGGACACGACTGAGCGACTTCCCTTTCACTTTTCACTTTCATGCATTGGAGAAGGAAATGGCAACCCACTCCAGTGTTCTTGCCTGGAGAATCTCAGGGAAGGGGGAGCCTGGTGGGCTACCGTCTATGGGGTCGCACAGAGTCGGACACCACTGAAGCGACTTAGCAGCAGCAGCAGCAGCAGCAGCAGTGTGTATACATTAATCCCAGATGCCCAATTTATCCTTACCCCTCACTGTCCCTTTGGTAGCCAAAAGTTTGTTTTCTATGTCTGTGAGTCTGTTTCTGTTTTGTAAGTTCATTTGTGTCTTTTTTTTTTAGGTTCCACATATAAATGATGTGTGGAAAGATACTTATCTTTCACAGGCTGTTCTTTTAGCAAAAATCTTGGCTAGTGGGAATAAACAGAAGTTGTTGCAATTTTCAAAGGAAAGGAAGAGGAACCCAGGTAGAGAATAGATTTCAATTGAAAGACATATGACTAAAGTGTAGTTCCAGAACTGTCTCCATGAACAATTTGCTTCACACATTATATTTATAGAGGTTTGCCATGGTTCCAAGCACAAAGTGAAAAACCTAAGTAAATATTAATTTCCTTTTCCTAATTTAGTCTCAGTACCACAGGAGATTTACTCCAGAACACCATTCCTTCACCAATCTTTAGGAGCTCTATTTTTGCTTCTCACACTTTTCCCATAGGAAAATCATTACAAATATAATAACCATGAACGTCTGGGAAACAGTAGCAGACAAACCTGGAAGACAGTCAGTAACGAAGTGCTTCTTTCTGAGCATGGTTTCAAGCCAACAATAACTCTACAGAACAATCACGTTTATAATAATCAGAAATGTAATTATTCTAGTTGCCACAGCCCCAGATCAGTGTTCAATTTTAAAGGCTTCTCTTATCATTAATTGGCCTCTTATGCTTCTATACCGAAAGATATTCACCATATGTATCCTTGCTTTAATTTCTGAACAGAGTAACTTAGAAAAAAGAAATTCTTTCTCAACTTAAAAAAGTGACCTGTGTTTATCTTTTTGAGATACACAATTAAGACTTGAGGACATGTAGATTAGGGCCTTACTTTTCTTCTCCTTATCATCTACCTTACCATCTATGTGTGATATTTTTATTCTAATAAAACAGACATCAAAACTTTAAAGACTAAAATTTATTCTGGGTTAATGTCTCCCTTTTTTGCAACTTATGAATCCTTCATCTAGAGTGAACTAAAACTGAACAAACAAGTGAATCATTCATGGCTTGGAATGACTCAGAATTCTGAAGAATAGACAGGTTAATTACTATATATTACTTCCCAGAACAAAAATGTGCAAGTTTGTGACCCAAATGGCTTTATAAAAATCCACCAAATTCTACTGACACTAAGGTTTCAAAAGGGAACTTTTGAACTAGAGGGGAAATGTAGAGATAATGCAATCCAAAATTTTTACACGGCAGATGAGACATTTTAAAAAGTGTAATCAAGAATATTTATATTTTTAAATTTGAAGAATGTAATTTTGGAGTAGTCATGACTATATATATGTATATATATATGTGTGTGTGTATATATATATATGAAATTAAAGTAATTAGTTTTGAAGCCTTCCTTCTTTTAGGGAAAAAAGCCTTTGTTGCTAACTATGTAAACTATGAATTCCAAGTAGCCATGCGTTTCATTACTAAAACGGCTGTTTCATGAGATTCTATCTGGCTCAACTTGGCATACATTTAACAATAACAAGCTTAAAAAGAGATAATACTAACATCAATATACCTATGTAGTTTGAAAAGAGAATAAAATGCTTAGAGTGGCACAAGTATTTGGAAAAGCAAGGAGAAAAAAATGGAAATGGACTAATACATGTTTGTGGCATCAGAAGTGTAGAACCCTCCTATGTCACTTATTAGAAATTAAATACTGATTCTAGTTATTAGATATTCAATATTAGAGATAGGGATGGCATTTTTCACATAATCAGAACAAATAATTCTAAAATTAGTATGAAAGCACAAGAGACCACAGACAGCCAAAACAATCTTAAGAAAGAAGAACAAAGTTGGAGGTACCATGCATCCCTGATTTCAAACTATACTACATCAGTATGATACTGACACAAAACCAGACACATGGATCAAAGGAACAGAATACAGAGCCCAGCAAAGAGCCCACACTTATATGGACAGCTGATTTATGACAAAGGAGGCAAGGATGTACCGTGTGGAAAAGACAGCCTCTTCAATTAATGGTATTAGGGAAACTGGACAGCCACACACAAGAAAATCAAACCACACTATATACACTATATACAAAAATAAACGAAAATGGATTGAAAACTTAAATGAAAGCCTTGACGCCATATAAGAAAACCTATAAGAAAACATGAGCAGTATGCTCTTTGACATCAGTCTTCGCAGTGTTTTTTTGGATCTGGATCCTCAGGCAAGTCTTCCCTGGTAACTCAGCTGATAAAAAATCTGCCTGCAATCCTGGAAATCCTGGTTTGATTCCTGGGTTGGGAAGTTCCCCTAGAGAAGGTAATTGTTACCCACTCCAGTACCCTCGGGCTTCCTTGGTGGCTCAGACAGTAGAGAATCTGCCTGGAATGCAGGAGACACAGGTTGGATCCCTGGGTCAGGAAGATCCCTGGAGAAGGAAATGGCAACAACTACAATATTCTTGCCTGGGAAATCCCATGGACAGAGGAGTCTGGTGAGCCACAGTCCATGGGGTCGCAAAGAGTCAGACACGACTTAGCGACTAAACCGCTAGGGATGTAATGCATAACATGGTAAATATAATTAACACTGCTGTATGTTACATATGAATGTTGTTAGGAGAATAAATCCTAAGAGTTCTTATCACAAGAAAAATTTTTTCTTTTATTTTGTATCCATAAAAGCAGATAGATGTTCACTAAATGTATCACAGTAATCATTTCATGATGTATATAAGACAAATCATTATGCTGTACACCTTAGACTTATCCAGTGCTGTATGTCAATTATATCTCAATAAAACTAGAAGGAAAAAAGAAATTAGAGGGAAGAAAAGTACTTGTGTGTTTTGTGGGCCACCAGAAGGAAGTTGAAGAGAGAATTTTTCTGGACTTTAAGAGGCAATTTCAATTTGCCTAATATGCTTCTTCCCAACTTTCCATTAACATACCCATGGATATAGTTGATTTTGTTTATAAACTCAAAGGAGTTCTGTAAACGGAGATTATCTTATTTCCCCCAAATGAGGGGTGCAATTTTTCCCTAAAGATGGTGAAGGGAGATGGGTTGCAGTAGATAGCAAACTCACCCTCTGAACCAAAACCAAACATCCCTGAAGGGGATGGGGGTGTACTTCTGCTTCATACTCAAGCTAACTCCACCTCTCTTCAAAATATAGTAGCAGAACATGCGCCCATTCCTTGTATTCATCAACGCAGAGTTGTCTGACACCCTCCCGCACAGGCTAGACCACAGTGAGAGAATGGACCCCAAAGTGAGTACAAAAACACACATATTTAAGATGAAATATATTTGTATGTTTTAAGGTATAATATCTGTAAAAGGGCAATTAGCATTTTCACATTATTAGTTAGCTTTTTCTCTTTAGAGATACAGGACTTTCACCTTAGCATTCCCTAGTAACTATTTTGCTGGGTTACAAAAGAAAAATAATAATAATAATGCAAAAAAAAAAAAGACTTGGAGTAATAACAGCTTCAACCCAACATAGAATTTTACGGTAAGACAATAAACAGATTTGTAAGTCAGTTATATCATAAGATTTTACATCCAAAAATGCAAAGTTCTGAACCTGGGGGAAAAGGAGGAGAGAGAAAGGGAAAAGGAGCAAGATTATATTTATAAATATTGTCCTATAGCTAATAAATTGAGTGCAAAAGTACAAAGAACCCTGGAAATCAAAATTGGGTGTATTTCTAAAAATAGAGATAAATGTTAAACTAGCTCTGTGAGTCCCAGTTTCATGAACAAAGACTGAATTTGGGGTTGGGGACTGGAGTTGAAGAAGAGCTCTGCTTTCCCAAGCTCCTTTCAGCACGTCCCACGAGTGGGATAGAAAGTGAGTTTAAATTTTAGTCACAAACTCAAAGGTATCAGAAATCCAACCTGCTTTATTTTTACACAAGTCAACTTCATATTTATTTCAAGTTCCCATTCCACCAGGAGCCAGGTTGTTTATTGTAGCACCAAGGTAAAGGTATCTGCTCTTCAGTGTCAACCATCTACAGGAGTAACCAGCTGAGACATCTATCATCCAACCCGGTCCTTATGGCTTGATCATCACCAGTCCAAACAAGGTGACACTGAGATGTCACACCATTCCAGGGCAAGGGTGCTCTGCTCACTTTCTCTGATCCCTGTCGTCCTGGCCTCATTGATCAGTCTTTCCTTCTCTCGGCTGTTGCCAGTTCCCAGAACTCTGCTTACGAGGCAGTATCCAAGGACCCTGTATAGAGCTCCAGCCATGATGGCTCCCCACTCGTCCTCCCTCTCTTTCCAACTTTAGAAATATGTTTCTGTCCTCTATGGAACTGGAGAAATACCATCAGTGCACAGATATTTTCTCTATATCTTAATACTTCTCTAAAGACTCTAAGCTTTTCAAAGATAAGTTACAGAACTGTAAGAAATAAACTGCTTCTTTTTACACTGAGTCAAGTAATGCAAAGTGGTCTAGACCTTTGAAAGGTTAACGAAAGAAAGAGAATGACAGAAAGCATGGGTCAGATGGAGGAACTGTCTCTAAAATCATATCCCCTTAGTATTAACATTTTCATTTTTTGTTAACTCCAGATTCTTTTTTATCCCATTATCACTGGTGAAAGATTTCTAATTTCCACATGGGACTTTGTATATCTTTAATCTTTTAAAGTTAATTTCTAGGATAGCTACATTGTAGAGGATGCATTCTTTAAAGGTTATGTTTCAAAAACTAAAGTGAGGTTGTTGTGTAACTAGTAAATTATCTATTTTTATACATGTACAATCCAGCTCATTTCCAAAGATTATGCACTATTAATCTATTATTAATTATATTATTCAAATTCTCTTATTCTTTGAATGCTTGAACTATGTTGTTAAGAATCTTTTCAATACGAAAAACAGAAACCCAATTCAAACTAGCGTAATGCATTAAGAGAACTGGTGGGCTAATATAACTGGGATTTCTAAAACAAAAACTTCTTTAGCAAAGGCTGGGTCTAGGGGTTGCAGTGATGGAATTAGTACTATATTTCTTCATCCGTTAGCTTTGCTTGCCTGTTTTCTTTTGTCAGGCAATCTCTATCCATGTGGCAACGAGATAGCTCCTAGGAGGCTTATTGGTCCCTGCATGCTGTAATCATGGGAACAGAGACTCTTTTTTTTCTCCCAGCACCGTCAAGACAAGATAAAGGACTCTGATACGGTTTAGGTAAGTTGCCCGCTTAGGCCCAATCTTTAAGTCACACAGATAAACCACTCGGATCAATCCGTTTAGGTCACACATCATCTCAACCGGGATTTCACAGAGGCAAATCTGAGTCAGTAATTGCTTTGAGAGTAATTTATTAAGGACATGCTTCAGAGAAAACAGTAACAGTGGGGAAAGCCATATGGGAAGAGGAAGAAGCCAAGAATACCCAAAGCTTGATAAGCAAGCTCGAGATAAATTGCACCTCAAAGATTTTCCCTCCTCCAATGAAGGACTCAAAGTCTAGAGAGGCCGTGGAGTGTTCAGGCACTTTCGGCTCTCCATGTGGACGAGGCAGCTCCAGTGCCCACAAGCCCTTCTCTGAAGGGCAAAGCTTTAGCCACTAAGCTCATAAAAACTGGGGAAGGGCTCACAGAACTGGTTTAAAAAAAAAAGGCAGGGCGAACCAAAAGAATCTGAGTGGGGCATCAGGCATTTGCTAAATGTGCCCAGTCCTCTGATAGCCAAGATATGGCCTCCTGACCAACACCGCTGAAACAATCTGACCAGTGTGGGCAGTTCCCAAAAGAAATGATGTGGGGCAGACACAATAAGTGAGCATGCTATCTCACAAAGCCTGAGAGAGCATTCAATTTCCCTGCAGCTATAGTAGTTCTGTATATTCCTTTTTCTCCTAATAACTTTTGACTTCAATGTTAATCCTATTTTAGTCCATAGAGGATTAAGATTTTTATAACCTGGTTGTGCAGTGGAGTGCTCATGATAAAAACTGACCTTCTTTTTAACCTTTTAATATTTTGACCATTGATGGCTACATCATCTGAAATTAATTACATTGCTTTTTTCAGCTCGCCTTATGAATCTTCGTTTATCCTCTTACTAAAATTTATGTTTTTTGCGTTAGAAATACTCTAATCTGGGAACAGCCCAGAGATACTGTTTTAACCTCCTTATTTGGCAAAACTTTAATTGGGGAGCATAACTGATTTAAGTTTGTTATCAGAATTGATATATTTCATATATCATTTGAAACTATCTTGGGTTGTATGTATTTTTTAGGCTTTCGTACCACTTCCTCTCTTTTCTGTCATTTGCTGTTTGGGTTGATTTTATCTTCTACAGATTTGGAAGGTTTCAGAGCCTGGTGGGCTGCAGTCTCTGGGGTCGCACAGAGTCGGACACGACTGAAGTGACTTAGCAGCAGCAGCAATCATGTTGTAAGTTCTATTGATATTCGCTATCTAAAAGTACTTTTCTATTCTTTATTTCTTTTCACTTACATCAAAAAATTAACTATTTCTTAACCTTCTCCAAGTTCACATTCTTCTAACTGAGGTTTTTATTTGTATTATGTGGACACTTAGTCTCACATTATTATGATTTATTTTTATATTATTTTAATATAATTTTACATTAATTTTCTTTTAAGAAAAGCTTCTTACATTTGCATTCACTTTTTAATGACCAAACATATAACAACTATTTAAACTTAGTGTGATGGTTTAGTTTATGTGTCAGCTTGACTGGATAACAGGGTGCCCAGATATTTGGTTGGCACCCCACCCCAGTACTCTTGCCTGGAAAATCCAATGGACAGAGTAGCCTGGTGGGCTGCAGTCCATGGGGTCGCTAAGAGTCAGACATGACTGAGTGGCTTCACTTTCACTTTTCTCTTTCATGCATTGGAGTAGGAAATGGCAACCCACTCCAGTATTCTTGCCTGGAGAATCCCAGGGATGGCGGAGCCTGGTGGGCTGCCATCTATGGGGTCACACAGAGTCGGACACGACTGAAGTTACTTAGCAGCAGCAGCAGCACATATTTGGTTAAATAATTCTAGGCGGGTCTGTGAGGGTGCTTTAGATAAAATTAATATCTGAATCAGTAGATCAAGTAAAGCAGGGTATTGTCACCAATGCAGATAAGCCTCAACCAATGCACTAAAGACCTGAGCAAAGCAAAGTGGTTAAGGGAAACTTCGCTCTCTACCTGACTGTCTTCAGACTGGGACATCAGTCTTCTCCTGTCTTAGGATTCAGACAGGGACTATGACTTACACCATCAGCGTTCCTGCTTCTCAGGCCTTCACACTCAGGCAGGAGCCATGCCATTGGCTTTCCTAGGTCTCCAGCTCTGACTGCAAGTCTTGGGACTTCTCAGCCTTCTTAATCGCATGAACCAATTCCCAGTGATATACAGATACATTGTATATCATGGGGAATACAATACACATTATTGGCTTGCACCCACCCCCAGAATGTTTTTCTAACACATTTGGTCCCCCTATCTCTTTAGGCTAATTTGCATTCTCTTTTTCAGTTTTCTGTTGCTATTTCATAGAAACTAACTTTCTTGGCATTTTAATGACTCTACCAAAAAATTTTCCAAACTTTCTCCTGGTTCTGCTAGTAAATCATTTTGAAAATATTCAACCCTTCTGTATCTTCAGGAGAAAAACAAATGGCTTCTTCTTGTCTTTATTTTCTTAAAAGTACATATTACGGGCCTTGCTAATAGTCTAGTGGTTAATCTGCCTGCCAATGCAGGGGACATAGGTTTTATCCCTGGGCTGGGAAGATACCACATGCTGCAGAGCAGCTGAGCCCTTTGCATCACAGCTTGTGAGCCTGTGCTCCTCAAGGGAGAGTAGCCCTTGCTCAATGCAACTAGAAAAAGCCCGTAGGCCAGCAACAAAGACCCAGTGCCACCAAAAATAACACAGATAAATAAATCCTTTTTTAAAAATACACATTATTTTTTTTCTTTTCCCTCTCTAATTCCATTGAAAGAGGAAATGTAATTTTCACTAGTCATTATAAATGCCAATTGTCAGAGTCCTACTCGTTGATAATCCTGCCTCAGTTTCTCCTTTGGGGTTAATAAAATTCCCTTCTTGGGGCTGTTTCTGGGAAGCTGCTTGATATGCAAATGTACTGTTTTTATTTTCTTATTTTACGGGTCTAAGTCACTTCCTTCAGAGTACCAGTTTCATTGACCCACTAATCTCAGAGAACACACACAATCCACAGCTCACTGCTCTCCCAATTTCTGCCCTAACTACACTCATTTCCTTTCAGGACTACATTTCTCTGTGTACAATAACCCAGTATTATTCTCATTACTCCTCTGCCTGGAACAATCACCAGAACTCCACATATCCTCTCATTGTTCCTACATGGACATGTAAAGGTTGCAGTTTCAAACTGGATGTATAAAGACAGGTACCAATGGGACAGGAAGGAGGCTGGGCTCACGGGAGGAACAATGCTCCCAATGCCTCAAAAGCAGCACCTGGTTATTAAGAGGAACAGTCTTTTCCAACTTTTATCCATTGATACAGAGCCTAATTTTTTTTTTTTTCTTTTGAGAGTGGAGCAGATGGTACTTTCAAGACAGTAGGTTTATTCCATCTCAAGAAAGAAAAAGAATAAAAAAAGGAGACAAAACAAAACCACCCACTTGCCCATGAATTCTGAGCATGACTAAGTGATTGTCTCTTTGAATAACCTTTAAAAAGCTGTCAGTTTTAGCTTTCATTATTATGAGTTTTCATCCTTTTTTCTATCTCTTCTTAAATGTTTCTGTGAGGAATTGAGAGAATTACTGAAACAGGACCCTGCTAGTCAGATGTCATTTAAATTTAAAACTCTAGTTCAATATTTAAGGCATTCCTGAAAAATAAATTTACTGTATTTCTCCTTATTATTATTATTGTTGTTTTTGTTGAAGAGCATTAGTAATACTTACTGCTAATTGATGGTTATTATCAGGCAGGCACAATGGTGGGCACTTTAGATATCTAGTTCTCATAACACCATGATTACCACTAACCTCACTTTTCATAAAGAAATTGAAGTTCAGTGAGTATAAGTAACTTGCCCAAAGCTCACTGTTAACATCTTGTAACACAAAGTTTCATCGTCAGATGCTTTGACTCCAAGCTTCACCCTCTTTCTTTAATTCACAATGCTTCATCTAGCAGAGGACCCTATGGTTATACGAACACAGCCACCAGTACAACAACTGGAATTTCCTGAATGTGAATTTTAGTATAAATAGTACAAAATTTCACAAATGGCACACACAGATTGCGAACAAAGCTCACTAGTAAGATATAAATGGGGGGAAAAATGAGAAACCGATTGCTGGTACAACCAGTTAAGGTAAATCAACACAAAATTTTTGATCTGGCAGTAATGGCTGCATAGAGAAGTGTTTGACTTAAGTCTGCGATGCTGGTTCTGATGGTAGAGATAGTACTTTTTAACAGATCACGTCATTAACTGAGTTATTTCCTGTATTGGCTTCCTTCCTTCAGCAGGATTTAAGCTTGTTGATAAAAAGATGCTAATTGTTTGAGAGAGTACAGCTTACTATTCACATACATTCAATTAAAGCCCAGATTTAGAGTTATCGGGAATAAGTTATTGAGTCATCTCAGCAAAACCATAAAATAGGTTATTCTTTAAAACAGCTGATTTTTTTTAAAGCCGCTTTTAAACTCTTTACTATTTCTTTATTAGTAGTTTTTGAAATCTTAACTCTAAAGAACCTCTACAGTATTGTTGTAAAACTTTGAATTCCATCTTCAAATATGCCATTAGTGCTTTGTAAGGCAGGGGCGGGGGGATTGGAAATAAATATTCCACTTAAAATGAGTACAAACATATGTTGTTCTGAGTCACAGTTGCTTACAGTGTAGTACATCTTCAGAGATTAAGGAATCTTAACTAGTTAAAACCTCTTATTTTACCCACGGCAAACTGTAATCCAAAGGAGTCAAATAAAAGTATCAAAAATAAAACTGGGATATCATTACAGACTCTGAAGACATCAAAAGGGGATAAGGAAACAACTCTACATACATAAATTTGACAACTTGATGAAATAGATCAACTCCTTGAAAAATGCAAATTACCACAATTCACCTACCATGAAAACAGATAGTTTGAATATCTGTATAATTATTAATGAAAAACTTTCAAAAAAGAAATCTCCAATCCCAAAGGATTTCTCTGGAGACTTCTGCCAAAAGTTGAATGAAGACCTAACATCAATTCTACACATTTTCCCCCCAGAAAATAGAAGAGGAATACATTGTAATCTATTTTAAGAATCTAGTATTACCCTGGTACAAAATCACAGACAAAAACAGTACAAAAAGGGGAAACTCTTTTTCATGAATGTAGAGAAGAAAATTTTACCAAAAAGATTCAGCAATATCTAAAGAGAGTTATATACCATCACAAAATGGGAATTATCCCTGGGACCCAAGTCTTCTTCAATATTTAAAAATCAATCAATGTAATCCACAATATAAAACTAAAGAAGAAAAATCACATGAATATCAACTGGCGCAGCAAAAGCATTTGGAGGGACTTCCCTGGTGGCTCAGTGGTAAAGAACCCGCCAGCCAGTGCAGGAGACACGGGTTTGATCCCTGATCCAGGAAGATCCCACATGCTGCATAGCAACTAAGCCTCTGCGCTCCAAAGACAGAGCCAGTGCTCTAGAGCCTTCGAGGCACCACTGAGCTCACATGCTGCAAGTACTGAAAACCGCGCACCAGTGCCTTGAACCCATGCTCTGCAACCGGAGAAGCCCCCACAATGAGAAGGCAGAGCCTTGCCAAGAGAGTAGGGTCTGCTCATAGCAACCAGAGAAAACCTGTGTAGCCACGAAGACCCAGCACTGCCAAAAGGAAAATAAATACATACATAAAATTTTAAACAGCGCTTGGAGAAATCCAACACCTATTAATGGCTTTTAAAAAACTCTGAAAAAATAGGAATACAGAGAAGTTCCTCACAATGTCAATCAAGAGAGTGGTCAGTTAGTGTTCATCAGTGAGTGTTAATCACTTAGTGATCAAGAGTGTCAATAGGAAACCTGCAGCTACCTTGATACTTGGTGAAAGATTAAATGCCTTCCTCCTAAGATCAGGAGCAAGGCAAAGATCTCACTCTCAGGACTTTTATTATTCAACACAGTGCTTCAAGATCTAGCTGGTGCAATAGTTCAAAAACAAATAAAACGCAGGCCAAAAGGAAGAAATAAAATTGTCCCCATTTGCAGGTGACAGGATTGGACCGGGATCCCACCCTGTTAGGAGAGATGGGGCAGCTCCGCCGCCTATCCGCCTCAGGGCAGATCGGTTTAACCGTCCGCCTCATCCCTGGCTGGGAGAACCAGTGAATGCGCGGGAAAGTTTGTAGCGAGCAGAGGCAGGCATTCCTCGTGCGGGGCTCCGGACCCACAGTTGTAAAGCCAGCGGTCTGCGGGTAAGGCCAGACTCTAGCCTGGATGGTTGACACCCAAACTCGTCCTGCCTTTTCTGCTTTATGTTTGGGCGAAAAGATGGAAGGATGAAAGAATTGCATTTCTGTTGTGTTGCCACTGCTTGATCATAACCCCCCTGAACACAGAGACGCTGCGTCTTACTTACTCATCTTCGTCTCCTCCGCCTCCTGCAAATATTTCGACGCCGAATTAACGTGCAGAGGGGTGCGGGTGTGGTCCTTATGACCTCAGTGTAACTGCTGTCCTTTGTTATTTGACAAAAACTAGGGAGAAGGCAGTGGCCCCCCACCCCAGCACTCTTGCCTGGAAACTCCCATGGACGGGGGAGCCTGGTGGGCTCAGTCCATGGGGTCGCGAAGAGTCGGACACGACGGAGCGACTTCAGTTTCACTTTTCACTTTCGTGCATTGGAGAAGGAAATGGCAACCCACTCCAGTTGTCTTTCCTGGAGGATCCCAGGCACAGGAGCTTGGTGGGCTGCTGTCTATGGCGTCACACAGAGTCGGACACGACTGAAGCGACTTAGCAGCAGGGGCCGCAGGGCATTGTGGGGCTTCCCAAGTGACGCTAATGGTATAGAAACCGCCTGCCAATGCAGAAGACAGAAGAGACACGGGTTCAGTCCCTGCGTCGGGAAGATCTGGAGGAGGGCATGGCAACCCACTCCAGTATTCTTGCTTGGAGAATCCCATGGACAGAGAAACCTGGTGGCTACTGTCCATAGTGTTGCAAAGAGCACAACACAACTTAAGCACGCTTCAGGCGCAGGGCATTGTGAAGAATAAAGTGTGGCCGCAGGGAGGTGTTAGTTCATTGTTGCTCCCTCCCACTGTCTTCCCTGCTTTACTTCCTTCCACAAACATCTGATGGAGTGTCCCTGTGAACCAGGGACCAGGCAGTTGACTAGATCTGGGAAGTAAAGAAACATGACTCCCAGGCTTCAAGGTGCAGCCATTCTGCTGGGGAACTGTGCACAGGTGAACAGCCAACCAGGATTCTGGGTGATGAGTGCTATTGACAGGAATAGGGGATCCCTAAAGCTAGCTAAAGAGGGAAGGGGTCTAAGCAGATGTGGGAGGGCAGGTAGTTTACTGGAAGAAGCTCTGTGGCTGACACAGGTCCCTCTGTGCGGATTCCTCCCAGGTGTGTTTACCTCCTGGTCAGTTTTTAGGCCTCGAGTGAAATGTCACTTCGGTGCCACCTCTCTAAGATAAGGTTTTCTTGTTAAGTGATCTGCCACACCTGGTACTTTTTTTTTTTTTTTTTGGAGCCTGGTGGGCTGCCATCTATGGGGTCACACAGAGTCGGACACGACTGAAGTTACTTAGCAGCAGCAGCAGCACATATTTGGTTAAATAATTCTAGGCGGGTCTGTGAGGGTGCTTTAGATAAAATTAATATCTGAATCAGTAGATCAAGTAAAGCAGGGTATTGTCACCAATGCAGATAAGCCTCAACCAATGCACTAAAGACCTGAGCAAAGCAAAGTGGTTAAGGGAAACTTCGCTCTCTACCTGACTGTCTTCAGACTGGGACATCAGTCTTCTCCTGTCTTAGGATTCAGACAGGGACTATGACTTACACCATCAGCGTTCCTGCTTCTCAGGCCTTCACACTCAGGCAGGAGCCATGCCATTGGCTTTCCTAGGTCTCCAGCTCTGACTGCAAGTCTTGGGACTTCTCAGCCTTCTTAATCGCATGAACCAATTCCCAGTGATATACAGATACATTGTATATCATGGGGAATACAATACACATTATTGGCTTGCACCCAACCCCAGAATGTTTTTCTAACACATTTGGTCCCCCTATCTCTTTAGGCTAATTTGCATTCTCTTTTTCAGTTTTCTGTTGCTATTTCATAGAAACTAACTTTCTTGGCATTTTAATGACTCTACCAAAAAATTTTCCAAACTTTCTCCTGGTTCTGCTAGTAAATCATTTTGAAAATATTCAACCCTTCTGTATCTTCAGGAGAAAAACAAATGGCTTCTTCTTGTCTTTATTTTCTTAAAAGTACATATTACGGGCCTTGCTAATAGTCTAGTGGTTAATCTGCCTGCCAATGCAGGGGACATAGGTTTTATCCCTGGGCTGGGAAGATACCACATGCTGCAGAGCAGCTGAGCCCTTTGCATCACAGCTTGTGAGCCTGTGCTCCTCAAGGGAGAGTAGCCCTTGCTCAATGCAACTAGAAAAAGCCCGTAGGCCAGCAACAAAGACCCAGTGCCACCAAAAATAACACAGATAAATAAATCCTTTTTTAAAAATACACATTATTTTTTTTCTTTTCCCTCTCTAATTCCATTGAAAGAGGAAATGTAATTTTCACTAGTCATTATAAATGCCAATTGTCAGAGTCCTACTCGTTGATAATCCTGCCTCAGTTTCTCCTTTGGGGTTAATAAAATTCCCTTCTTGGGGCTGTTTCTGGGAAGCTGCTTGATATGCAAATGTACTGTTTTTATTTTCTTATTTTACGGGTCTAAGTCACTTCCTTCAGAGTACCAGTTTCATTGACCCACTAATCTCAGAGAACACACACAATCCACAGCTCACTGCTCTCCCAATTTCTGCCCTAACTACACTCATTTCCTTTCAGGACTACATTTCTCTGTGTACAATAACCCAGTATTATTCTCATTACTCCTCTGCCTGGAACAATCACCAGAACTCCACATATCCTCTCATTGTTCCTACATGGACATGTAAAGGTTGCAGTTTCAAACTGGATGTATAAAGACAGGTACCAATGGGACAGGAAGGAGGCTGGGCTCACGGGAGGAACAATGCTCCCAATGCCTCAAAAGCAGCACCTGGTTATTAAGAGGAACAGTCTTTTCCAACTTTTATCCATTGATACAGAGCCTAATTTTTTTTTTTTTCTTTTGAGAGTGGAGCAGATGGTACTTTCAAGACAGTAGGTTTATTCCATCTCAAGAAAGAAAAAGAATAAAAAAAGGAGACAAAACAAAACCACCCACTTGCCCATGAATTCTGAGCATGACTAAGTGATTGTCTCTTTGAATAACCTTTAAAAAGCTGTCAGTTTTAGCTTTCATTATTATGAGTTTTCATCCTTTTTTCTATCTCTTCTTAAATGTTTCTGTGAGGAATTGAGAGAATTACTGAAACAGGACCCTGCTAGTCAGATGTCATTTAAATTTAAAACTCTAGTTCAATATTTAAGGCATTCCTGAAAAATAAATTTACTGTATTTCTCCTTATTATTATTATTGTTGTTTTTGTTGAAGAGCATTAGTAATACTTACTGCTAATTGATGGTTATTATCAGGCAGGCACAATGGTGGGCACTTTAGATATCTAGTTCTCATAACACCATGATTACCACTAACCTCACTTTTCATAAAGAAATTGAAGTTCAGTGAGTATAAGTAACTTGCCCAAAGCTCACTGTTAACATCTTGTAACACAAAGTTTCATCGTCAGATGCTTTGACTCCAAGCTTCACCCTCTTTCTTTAATTCACAATGCTTCATCTAGCAGAGGACCCTATGGTTATACGAACACAGCCACCAGTACAACAACTGGAATTTCCTGAATGTGAATTTTAGTATAAATAGTACAAAATTTCACAAATGGCACACACAGATTGCGAACAAAGCTCACTAGTAAGATATAAATGGGGGGAAAAATGAGAAACCGATTGCTGGTACAACCAGTTAAGGTAAATCAACACAAAATTTTTGATCTGGCAGTAATGGCTGCATAGAGAAGTGTTTGACTTAAGTCTGCGATGCTGGTTCTGATGGTAGAGATAGTACTTTTTAACAGATCACGTCATTAACTGAGTTATTTCCTGTATTGGCTTCCTTCCTTCAGCAGGATTTAAGCTTGTTGATAAAAAGATGCTAATTGTTTGAGAGAGTACAGCTTACTATTCACATACATTCAATTAAAGCCCAGATTTAGAGTTATCGGGAATAAGTTATTGAGTCATCTCAGCAAAACCATAAAATAGGTTATTCTTTAAAACAGCTGATTTTTTTTAAAGCCGCTTTTAAACTCTTTACTATTTCTTTATTAGTAGTTTTTGAAATCTTAACTCTAAAGAACCTCTACAGTATTGTTGTAAAACTTTGAATTCCATCTTCAAATATGCCATTAGTGCTTTGTAAGGCAGGGGCGGGGGGATTGGAAATAAATATTCCACTTAAAATGAGTACAAACATATGTTGTTCTGAGTCACAGTTGCTTACAGTGTAGTACATCTTCAGAGATTAAGGAATCTTAACTAGTTAAAACCTCTTATTTTACCCACGGCAAACTGTAATCCAAAGGAGTCAAATAAAAGTATCAAAAATAAAACTGGGATATCATTACAGACTCTGAAGACATCAAAAGGGGATAAGGAAACAACTCTACATACATAAATTTGACAACTTGATGAAATAGATCAACTCCTTGAAAAATGCAAATTACCACAATTCACCTACCATGAAAACAGATAGTTTGAATATCTGTATAATTATTAATGAAAAACTTTCAAAAAAGAAATCTCCAATCCCAAAGGATTTCTCTGGAGACTTCTGCCAAAAGTTGAATGAAGACCTAACATCAATTCTACACATTTTCCCCCCAGAAAATAGAAGAGGAATACATTGTAATCTATTTTAAGAATCTAGTATTACCCTGGTACAAAATCACAGACAAAAACAGTACAAAAAGGGGAAACTCTTTTTCATGAATGTAGAGAAGAAAATTTTACCAAAAAGATTCAGCAATATCTAAAGAGAGTTATATACCATCACAAAATGGGAATTATCCCTGGGACCCAAGTCTTCTTCAATATTTAAAAATCAATCAATGTAATCCACAATATAAAACTAAAGAAGAAAAATCACATGAATATCAACTGGCGCAGCAAAAGCATTTGGAGGGACTTCCCTGGTGGCTCAGTGGTAAAGAACCCGCCAGCCAGTGCAGGAGACACGGGTTTGATCCCTGATCCAGGAAGATCCCACATGCTGCATAGCAACTAAGCCTCTGCGCTCCAAAGACAGAGCCAGTGCTCTAGAGCCTTCGAGGCACCACTGAGCTCACATGCTGCAAGTACTGAAAACCGCGCACCAGTGCCTTGAACCCATGCTCTGCAACCGGAGAAGCCCCCACAATGAGAAGGCAGAGCCTTGCCAAGAGAGTAGGGTCTGCTCATAGCAACCAGAGAAAACCTGTGTAGCCACGAAGACCCAGCACTGCCAAAAGGAAAATAAATACATACATAAAATTTTAAACAGCGCTTGGAGAAATCCAACACCTATTAATGGCTTTTAAAAAACTCTGAAAAAATAGGAATACAGAGAAGTTCCTCACAATGTCAATCAAGAGAGTGGTCAGTTAGTGTTCATCAGTGAGTGTTAATCACTTAGTGATCAAGAGTGTCAATAGGAAACCTGCAGCTACCTTGATACTTGGTGAAAGATTAAATGCCTTCCTCCTAAGATCAGGAGCAAGGCAAAGATCTCACTCTCAGGACTTTTATTATTCAACACAGTGCTTCAAGATCTAGCTGGTGCAATAGTTCAAAAACAAATAAAACGCAGGCCAAAAGGAAGAAATAAAATTGTCCCCATTTGCAGGTGACAGGATTGTTTACATAGAGAATTCAAATAAATCTACAAAAAACTTCTAGCACTAACAAATGGAATTAGTAAAGCTGCAGGATACTTTTAAAAGCCAACTGTACTTATAAATACTAGCAATGAACACATGGACATTGAAATTAAAAATATAATACCTTCTAAATTACTCAAAAAAGTGAAACACTTAGGTGTTAATCTAAAAAAATACATACAGGACATGTATTCCTGAAACTAAAATGCTGGTGAAACAAATCAAAAAGCTATAAGTAGAAAGAGATATCATGTTCACGGGTTGGAATTCAACTGTATGTCAATTAACCCCAAATTAATATACAGGTTTAAAGCAATTCCTATCAAAATGTAAGCAAAAATTATCCTACAATATAATGAAAAGACAAGGAACAGAAATAGCAAAAATAAAAGGACAAAATATTGTCCTTTTAAAAATAACAAAATAAAAGTAAAAAAACATGTGGAAAGACAAAAGAATTAGAATAGTGAAAGTAATTTTGAAAAAGAAGAATGAAGTGGGAAGAACCAGTCTACACAATTCCAAGGTATTTTATAGCTAAAGCAACTAAGATGATGAATTATTGGCAGTAGTGTAAGCCCACTAGTCAATGGAACAGAGAACCCAGAAATAAATTCACAGATATACATCCAGCTGATTTTTGACAAAGGTGTGCAAGCAATTCAATAGAGGATAGACAGTCTTTTCAATAAATGGTGTGGGAAAAATCTGACATGTATAAGCACAAAATGAACCTTGTCTTAAGTTAAAAATTAACTCAATATGGATCATGGACTTAAGTGTAAAATGTAAACTAAAAACTTTTTTTAAACATAGGTGAAAATCTTTTGGGATCCAAGAATAAGCAATGAGGTCTTAGACTTGATACCAAGAGCACAATCTATGAAAGGAAAAAATAATACATTAGACTTCACTAAAATTAAACACTTTCGCTCTGTAAAAGACTCACTTAAGAATGCCTGGAAAAACATATTTGCAGAACACACAGGCAACAAAAGATGACTGACTAGAATATATAAAGAACTCTCAAATCTCTAAGTAAACAAACAATCCAGTTAGAAAATAGGCAAAAACATGAACAGGAACTCAACCAAAGAGGGTAGACAGATGGTAAGTAGGTATAATTTGAAAATACATTCAATTTCATTCGCCCTTAAAAATATGTATAAACTGAAACCACAATGAAATATTGCAACACACCTATGAACATGGCTAAAATAAAAAATTGTGACATCAAATGCTGGTGAGGGTATGAAGAAATTGGATCACTCAGGTATTACCGGGTGAAATGTAAAATGTACAGTTACTCTGGAAAGCAGTTCAGCAGTTTCTTAAAAAGTCAAACATGCAACTACCAGATGACCCAGTAACTACATTTGTGGGCATCTATCCCAGAGATATGAAAATTTACTCTCACACAAATACTTATATAAGAATGTTAATAGAAGTTTTACTGGAACACCCACACCATAGAATACTACTCAGCAAAATAAAGAAATGAACGATTGATACACACAACCAGCTGTATAGTTCTCCAGGAAATTAGGCTGAGTGGAAAAAAATAATTCCAAAAGGTTACATACTGTGTGATTTCATTTATATAATGTCCTTGATGTAAGGACATTATAGAAATGGAGAACAAATTAGTAGTTCCCAGGGACGGCGGAGCCTGGTGGACTGCCGTCTACGGGATCGCACAGAGTCGGACACCGCTGAAGCAACTCAGCAGCAGCAGCAGGGGTTAAGAAGCTATGGAGGAAGGAGAGAAGTGGATGTGGCTATTAAAGAGGAACATGAGGGATCCATATGATGAAAATGCTCTATATCTTGCCTGTACAATTACTATAATTTTGTACTATAGTTTTGCAAAACATCACCATTGGAAGAAGCTGGTTTAATAAGTACATAAGATCTTCATATATTCTTTTTTACAACTCCATGTAAATCTTCAGTTTTCTCAAAATAGAAATTCAAGTTTTTTAAAGAAAGATAATAAAGAAGTATTATGAACAACTTTATGATTATAAATTTAACAACTTAGGTGAAATGGCAAATTCTTTGCAAGACACTAAGTATCAAAGTGTAATAAATAACCTGAAGAATCCTCCAGCAATTAAAGAAATTGGATATGTAGTTTAAAGTCTTCCTAAATGAGAATTTTAGGTCCAGAAGTCTTGACTGATAAAGTTTATTAAGCATTAAAAGAAGTACCAATTCTACACAAATACACACAAAAAAGAGAAGGGAATGTTTTTCAACTCATCCTAAACTGGTGTCATTGTCCTGAGCAAGAACCAGACAAGAAGACACTACAAGAAAAAGAAAAAAACTATATACCAATATCGCTAATGAGCATGCTGCTAAGTCACTTCAGTCGTGTCTGACTCTGTGCGACCCCATAGACGGCAGCCCACCAGGCTCCCCCATCTCTGGGATTCTCCAGGCAAGAACACTGGAGTGGGTTGCCATTTCCTTCTCCAATGCATGAAAGTGAAAAGTGAAAGTGAAGCCGCTCAGTCATGTCTGACTCTTAGCGACCCATGGACTGCAGCCTACTAAGCTCCTCCCATGGGATTTTCCAGGCAAGCGTACTGGAGTGGGTTGCCATTGCCTTCTCCCGCTAATGAGCATAGATGCAAATATTCTATATAAAATTTTAGTTAATTGAATTCAGTGTATATAAACAAGATGATATAAAATAACTGAAATTCGAATGTAGGTTCATTTAACACTCAAAAATCAATCAATGTATTTCAATATATTACTAAACTAAAAAAGAAAAAATCACCATCTCCATTGATTCAGAAAAAGCATTTGATAAAGCCCAATATTTATTCATGCTATAAAAATATGCTCAGCAAAGTTGGAATAGAAAGGAACTTTCTTAAGATGTATTAGAGGACATCTGGAAAACCTATAGCAAACATCAGAAGTTGTAAAGGCAGTTCAGTGGAGGAAGTAATCTTTTCAGTGAATGTCCCTGGAAAAATTGGTTATCCAAATATTCTTTAAAAGGACTATATGTGAAACTTAAACAACAGATCTAAAATTAAGGCTAAAGTTCTGGAAGAAAACAAATGAAAGTCTAAGTCTGAATTAATCAGAGAGTTCTTTGACATAACACTAAAGCCACAATATAGTAAATGAATAAATAAATAAGACTTCAACACAATTATAAATTTCTGCTGTTCAACAGATGAAAAGATAAGCTTCCAAGTCTAGAAAGAAATAAAACATGTATCTGATAAGAGACTTTTATCTGGAATATAAAACAAATCCATAATTCGATAATAAAAAGCAACACAGTAAAAATGGACAGACTATTTGAACATTCATTACATCAAATGAAAAATAAGCATACAATAAGATACACTTTATAATTAGACATTAGAGTAATGCAAAGTAAATTTTAATGAGATAGTACCACACATAACATTTAGAATAGTTAAAACTAAAAAGACCAAGTTTATACCAAATGTTGAAAGAGTATTATTGAACTAGAATTCTCATAAGCTGCTGATGGGAATTTAAAATGATATAATTTTGGGGGGAGAACAGTTTGCAGCTTCTTAAAACTTTATACATATTCCAAACATATGCTCTAGCCATTTCATTCCAGATATATATGTGTGTATATCTACACACATCAGTTCAGTTCAGTTCAGTCGCTCAGTCATGTCTGACTCTTTGCGACACCATGAATCGCAGCACGCCAGGCCTCCTGTCCATCACCAACTCCCGGAGTTCACTCAGACTCACGTCCATCAAGTCGGTGATGCCATCCAGCCATCTCATCCTCTGTCATCCCCTTCTCCTCCTGCCCCCAATCCCTCCCAGCATCAGAGTCTTTCCCAATGAGTCAACTCTTCTCATGAGGTGGCCAAAGTACTGGAGTTTCAGCTTTAGCATCATTCCTTCCAATGAACACCCAGGGTTGTTCTCCTTCAGAATGGACTGGTTGGATCTCCTTGCAGTCCAAGGGACTCTCAAGAGTCTTCTCCAACACCACAGTTCAGAAGCATCAATTCTTCAGCGTTCAGTCTTCTTTACAGTCCAACTTTCACATCCATACATGACCACAGGAAAAACCATAGCCTTGACTAGCTGGACCTTAGTCGGCAAAGTAATATCTCTGCTTTTGAATATACTATCTAGGTTGGTCATAACCCTTCTTCCAAGGAGTAAGCGTCTTTTAATTTCATGGCTGCAGTCACCATCTGCAGTGATTTTGGAGCCCCCCCAAAATAAAGTCTGACATTGTTTCCACTGTTTCCCCATCTATTTCCCATGAAGTGATGGGACCGGATGCCATGATCTTTGTTTTCTGAATGTTGAGCTTTAAGCCAACTTTTTCACTCTCCTCTTTCACTTTCATCAAGAGGNAGTCCAAGGGACTCTCAAGAGTCTTCTCCAACACCACAGTTCAGAAGCATCAATTCTTCAGCGTTCAGTCTTCTTTACAGTCCAACTTTCACATCCATACATGACCACAGGAAAAACCATAGCCTTGACTAGCTGGACCTTAGTCGGCAAAGTAATATCTCTGCTTTTGAATATACTATCTAGGTTGGTCATAACCCTTCTTCCAAGGAGTAAGCGTCTTTTAATTTCATGGCTGCAGTCACCATCTGCAGTGATTTTGGAGCCCCCCCAAAATAAAGTCTGACATTGTTTCCACTGTTTCCCCATCTATTTCCCATGAAGTGATGGGACCGGATGCCATGATCTTTGTTTTCTGAATGTTGAGCTTTAAGCCAACTTTTTCACTCTCCACTTTCACTTTCATCAAGAGGCTTTTTAGCTCCTTTTCACTTTCTGCCATAAAGGTGGTGTCATCTGCATATCTGAGGTTATTGATATTTCTCCTGGCAATCTTAATTCCAGCTTGTGTTTCTTCCAGTCCAGCATTTCTAGCAACTTCATTTGTATAGCCCCAAACTGGAAGCAACCCAAATATCCATCAACAGAGGAGTGAATAAATAAGTTATGGTATATCCATACAACAGAATCCTACTCAACTATAAGGAGAAATTAACTACTAATAAACACAACAACATGGATAAATCTGAAACATGGATAAATCATCACCACTTGATTGTGGTGATGATTGTATAGTGTATACATAGGTCAAATTTTATCAAATTGTATACTTTAAATATATATGGTTTAGATGCCTCTGTAGTTAGTTGTGTCTAATGCTTTGTGAGTCTTTGGACTGTAGCCCGCCAGCCTCCCCTGTCTATGGGGTTTTCCAGGCAAGAACATTGGAGCAGGTTGCCATTTCCTTCACCAGGGGATCTTCCTGACCCAGAGACAGAACCTGCATCTCCTGTGTCTCCTGCATTGCAGGCAGATTCTTTACGGGTTAAGCCATCAGGAAAGCCCATGTGTGAGTTTACTGTATATCAATTATAACTCAGTAAAGCCATTTAAAAAGAAACATTTGCATTACCTAACTCTGGACAATGAGAATTAAAGAAAAACTTGCTGAAAGGTTCTGAGAAAATTATTTGATCTTAAGGAGCTATAAGATGTTTCTCTTTCTCTCTCCCCCTCCCCACCCCCCACCTCAATGGCTCAATGTGAAAAAGAAAGTATGTTGTCCATGTTATAGCTGGAAGCCATCATTTGACCAAGAAGAAAGTCAGCATGAGGAAATTGCTAACCCAGAGAGAGAAAAGCAGAAACAAATGCTTCTGAGAGGAACGGAGGAAAAATCGTGATCGCATTAAATCTGAAGTCCTCCTTATCTAAGGGTTTTCAACTACATGACCTAACAATATTACATAATTGGTAAATTAGTTTTAGTCAGGATTCTATATCTTGCAATGAAAAACATCCTAACCAGGATAAGCATATTCTCATTTGAGAACCATATTAGCAATTAATAACAATGCAATCAGATGGAATTCTATTCTTGGTATTTAGTTAAATTACCTATATATTTTAATAACCCTCAATATATGTGTATCTACTGTGTGTAAGGCTTATAGGCCCTACAATATAGGAGATATCAGGTGTTTATACCCTCCCATCATAACTTTTTCCTCCTTTTGACAACAGCACTCCAATTTTCCCTTAGCAAACCGCTTCTCTGGTGCTCTTAGTTCACATATTTCAGATGAGATAAGTCCTCCTTGTCACTAACAGGACAAATGCACTATGAGACAAATGCACTATGAGAAAGACTGGCGGCTGAGCCCAAGTCCTCAAATTTCACCTCTCAACCCCCTCTCTCGACTACTTCTCCAAAGAGAAAATTGGAGTAGGTAAGTGGGAACACCAGAATAGGGCCCTTAGGCTCCAGGGTCTCTGAAGGGAAAGACACTCTCTTTCACCTGTCTGTTCCTGTTCCTTTGTTTAATCACCAAGTCGTGTCCAACTCTTTTTCAGCCCTATGGACTGTAGCTCACCAGGCTCCTCTTTCAGTTCAGTTCAGTCGCTCAGTCGTGTCCGACTCTTTGCGACCCCATGAATCGCAGCACGCCAGGCCTCCTGTCCATCACCATCTCCCGGAGTTCACTCAGACTCACGTCCATCGAGTCGGTGATGCCATCCAGCCATCTCATCCTCTGTCATCCCCTTCTCCTCCTGCCCCCAATCCCTCCCAGCATCAGAGTCTTTTCCANTTGCCAACAAAGGTCCATCTAGTCAAAGCTATGGTTTTTCCAGCAGTCATGTATGGATGTGAGAGTTGGATCATAAATAAAGTTGAGCACTGAAGAATTGACGCTCTCGAACTGTGGTGTTGGAGAAGACTCTCAAGAGTCCCTTGGAGAGCAAGGAGATCCAATCAGTCCATCCTAAAGGAAAGCAGTCCTGAATACTCACTGGGAGGATTGATGCTGAAGCTGAAGCTCTAATACTTTGGCCACCTGATGAAAGAACTGAATCAATTGAAAAGACCCTGATGCTGGGAAAGATTGAAGGCAGGAGGAGAAGGGGCGACAGAAGATGAGATGGTTGGATGGCATCACCGATTCAGTGGAGATGAGTTTTGGTAAACTCCAAGAGTTGGTAGACAGGGATGCCAGGCATGCTGCAGTCCATGGGGTCACAAAGAATCAGAGATGACTGAGCAACTGATCTGAACTGATACTGCATTTAAAGTTATTTAAAATCATTGACTATATTCCCTGTGCTGTACAGTGTATCCTTGTAGCCTTTTTATTTTATGCATAGCAGTTTCTACTACATTATCTTCTACCTCATCTTGCCCCTCCCCCGCTTCCTCTCCTAAATGATAAATGCTAGTTTGCTTTCTGTAATCTATGAATCCGTTTCTGTTTCATTGTAATCATTGATTTTATATTTTAGATTCCATTTATAAGTGGTAACATATAGCATTTCTCTTTCTCTGAATTATCACACTAAGCCTAATGCCCTCCAGGTACATTCATGTTGTTGCAAATGGCTAATTTTCATTCTTTATTGCTGAGTAATATTCAGTTATTGTATGTATGTATGTGTGTGTACACACCACATCATCTTTATATATTCATCTGTTAATGAATACTTAGGCTGTTTCCATATCTTGGCTATTGTACATAATGTTGTTAGGAATATAGGAGTGCATGTATGTTTTAGATTTAATGTTTTTATTTTCTTTGAATACATATCCAGGAGTGAGATTTCTGGATTATATGATAGTTCTATTTTTAGTTTCTTGAGGAATTTCCCTACTGTTTTCCATGATGACTGCTCCAATTTACATTTCTGCAAACAGTGTCCCCTTTTTCAACATACTCGCTAGCATTTGTTATCCATGGTCTTCTTGATGATAGCCATTCCAACAAGTATAAAGTGATATCTCATTGTTGTATTGATTTGTACTTCTCTAACAGTTAACAATGTTGAGCATCTCTTCATGTTACTTTTAGCCATCTCTATGCCAACAAAGGTCCATCTAGTCAAGGCCAGGTTTTTCCAGTAGTAATGTATGGTTGTGAGAGTTGGACTATAATGAAAGTTGAGTGCGAAAGAACTTATGCTTTTGTACTGTGGTGTTGGAGAAGACTCTTGAGAGTCCCTTGGACTGCAAGGAGATCCAACCAGTCCATCCTAAAGGAGATCAGTCCTGGGTGTTCATTGGAAGGACTGATGTTTAAGCTGAGGCTCCAATATTTGGTCACCTGATGCAAAGAGTTGACTAATTGGAAAAGACTTTGATGCTGGGAGGGATTGGGGGCAGGAGGAAAAGGGGATGACAGAGGATGAGATGGCTGGATGGCATCACTGACTCGATGGACGTGAGCTTGAGTGAACTCTGGGAGTTGGCAATGGATAGGGAGGCCTGGCATGCTGTGATTCATGGGGTCACAAAGAGTAGGACATGACTGAGTGACTGAACTTACTGACTGACTGACTGATGTCTTCTTTGGAAAAATATTTACTCAAGTCTTCTGTGCATTTTTTGACTGGATTGTTTATTTGTTTTGCTATTGAATTGTATGAGTTGTTTATATATTTTGACTATTAACCTCTTAGTCATATTATTTGCATATCATTAGTAGGTTGTCTTTTCATTTTGTAGACAGTTTCCCTTGTACAAAAGATTTTAAGTTTGATTAGATGCCACTTGTTTATTTTTGCTTTTGTTTCTTATAGGACACAGCTCCAAAAAAATATGGCTACGATCTATGTCAGAGGGTATCTGCCTGTGTTTTCTACTAAGGGTTGTGGTTTCTGATTTTATATTTTAGTTCAGTTCAGTTCGGTTGCTCAGTTGTGTCCCACTCTTTGTGACCCCATGAATTAGAGCACACCAGGCCTCCCTGTCCATCACCAACTCCCAGAGTTCACTCAAATTCACATCCATTGAGTCGGTGATGCCATCCAGCCATCTCATCCTCTGTCATCCCCTTCTCCTCCTGCCCCCAATCCCTCCCAGCATCAGAGTCATTTCCAATGAGTCAACTCTTGGCATGAGGTGGCCAAAGTACTGGAGTTTCAGCTTTAGCATCATTCCTTCCAAAGAACACTCAGCACTGATCTCCTTTAGGATGGACTGGTTGGATCTCCTTGCAGTCCAAGGGATTTTAAGAGTCTTCTCCAACACCAGAGTTCAAGAGCATCAATTCTTTGGCGCTCAGTTTTCTTCACAGTCTGATTCTCACATCCATACATGACTACAGAAAAAACCATACCCTTGACTAGACGGACCTTTGTTGGCAAAATAATGTCTCTGCTTTTCAATATACTATCCAGGTTGGTCATAACTTTACTTCCAATGAGTAAGCGTCTTTTAATTTCATGACTGCAGTCACCATCTGTAGTGGTTTTGGAGCCCAAAAATATAAAGTCTGACACTGTTTCCACTGTTTCCCCATCTATCTGCCATGGAGTGATGGGACCAGATGCCATGATCTTCGTTTTCTGAAGGTTGAGCTTTAAGCCAACTTTTTCACTCTCCACTTTCACTTTCATCAAGACGCTTTTTAGTTCCTCTTCACTTTCTGCCATAAGGGTGGTGTCATCTGCATATCTGAGGTTATTGAGATTTCTCCCGCAATCTTGATTCCAGCTTGTGCTTCTTCCAGCCCAGTGTTTCTCATGATGTACTCTGCATATAAGTTAAATAAGCAGGGTGACAATATACAGCCTTGATGTATTCCTTTTCCTATTTGGAACCAGTCTGTTGTTCCATGTCCAGTTTTAACTGTTGCTTCCTGACCTGCTTACAGGTTTCTCAGGAGGCAGGTCAGGTGGTCTGGTATTCCCATCTCTCTCAGANCTATTTGGAACCAGTCTGTTGTTCCATGTCCAGTTCTAACTGCTGCTTCCTGACCTGCATACAGATTTCTCAAGAGGCAGGTCAGGTGGTCTGGTATTCCCATCTCTTTCAGAATTTTCCACAGTTTATTGTGATCCACACAGTCAAAGGCTTTGGCATAGTCAATAAAGCAGAAATAGATGTTTTTCTGGAACTCTCTTGCTTTTTCCATGATCCAGCGGATGTTGGCAATTTGATCTCTGGTTCCTCTGGCTTTTCTAAAACCAGCTTGAACATCAGGAAGTTCACGGTTCATGTATTGCTGAAGCCTGGCTTGGAGAAGTTTGAGCATTACCTTACTAGTGTGTGAGATGAGTGCAATTGTGCAGTCGTTTGAGCATTCTTTGGTATTGCCTTTCTTTGGGATTGGAATGAAAACGGACCTTTTCCAGTCCTGCGGCCACTGCTGAGTTTTCCAAATTTGCTGGCATACTGAGTGCAACACTTTCACAGCATCATCTTTCAGGATTTGAAATAGCTCAACTGGAATTCCATCACCTCCACTAGCTTTGTTTGTAGTGATGCTTCCTAAGGCCCACTTGACTTCACATTCCAGGATGTCTGGCTCTAGGTGAGTGAGACATCTGTCACAAGGAAACTGGAAAAAACAAAGAAATCAGGAAAGCAGCAATTAGACTGATCCAAGCTGACTTCTGAAAAAGCAAGAACGAAATAAAACCGGAATAAAATCTTTAATGTGTAAAGAGAAAGTAACTCCTAATCTAAATTACATATACAGTGAAATAGTCTCTTAAGCCAATGACAAAATACAAATGCTGCTAAGTCGCTTCAATGGTGTCGGACTCTGTGCGACCCCAGAGACAGCAGCCCACCAGGCTCCCCCGTCCCTGGGATTCTCCAGGCAAGAACACTGGAGTGGGTTGCCATGTCCTTCTCCAGTGCATGAAAGTGAAAAGTGAAAGTGAAGTCGCTCAGTCGTGTCCGACTCTCAGCGACCCCATGGACTGCAGCCTACCAGGCTCCTCCGTCCATTGGATTCTCCGGGCAAGAGTACTGGAGCGGGGTGCCATCGTCTTCTCCACAAAATACAAATATTTACCATCAAATGGTAATAAAGGTAACTCTGAATTATGTGATTTGCTACCTGAGTATAGCCAGATGAGACAAAGCGTGACTCAAATTGGCAGTGGTACTAACTTAGACAGAACTGTATCTCCATTCCAGAGGCTGAAGAACCAGTGTTGCTATTTTATAAGGTGGCATTGGAGCAGAGGCTTGAAGGAAGTGCGGGGAGTGACCCATGTGGATATCCAAGGCTGTTCCAAGCATGGGAAAGAGCATTTGCATAAGCTCTGGGGCAGGAGGGGAGTCTGCCTGAGGGGTCCAAGGAGCCAGCGGACAGCCGTTCCCGGCCCCGTGAGAGTAACCAGCAGAGCTGCAGCGGATGATCTCTGTAAGGACTCTGGTATTTGTGCTGAGTCACCAAAGAAGCCACTGGAAGATTTTCAACAGAGACAAGACTTGATCTAACCAGGTAGGTAAAAAGCTTTAGAAACGATTTAGGTTCGAATCACCAAAAATTGTTCTTCTATGGACTAACGTAACCTGGTATTCAGGAGGCCTTCTGCTGATCCAGTTTGATGTAAGAACAGAATTTGAAATGGAGTAAATAGCACCCATGTGCTACAGAGTAGACGATCTTCCCTGTTTATAATCTAAATGGCAACCCACTCCAGTGTTCTTGCCTGGAGAATCCCAGGGATGGGGGAGCCTGGTGGGCTGCCGTCTATGGGGTCACACAGAGTCGGACACGACTGAAGTGACTTAGCAGCAGCAGCAGCAGCAACAAGCTTTTAAAAAGAACTAGATTGCTGAGTGCTTAAGGTCACACTCTGTGACAGGGATAGGAATGTGTTCTTTACAGCATTTCCATCCTACAAGCAGGCAATGCATCATGCTATGCCCCACAGCCTCTCTTTGTCCCTGTCAGGATGGATTAGCTACAGGAGCCTACATGCAAACTGACCAGTTAAATTGTTTTATTTAAAAAATATTTATTTATTTGCTTATTTGGCTGTACTGAGTCCTGGTTGCAGTACTGGGGCCTTTGCTGCATGTGAGATCTTTCAGTTGCAGCAGGTGAACTAGATGCAGCCTGGGACCTCCCAGTTGCAGTATGTGGGGTCCAGTTCCCTGACCAGGGCTCAGATCTGGGCCCCCTGTACTGGAGGCGTGGAGTCTCAACCACTGGACCACAAGGGAAGTCCCTAAATTCTTTTAAAACAGTAGTTATTTTGGATTTGCATGTTGTCCCTCTGCACTTGCTCTCCAGCTCCACTCTCTACTTTTTGCCATCCTACTTTGTGATTCTGACTTCCAGTGGGCTCCTCTTAATGGGAAACCTTGGAGGCGTAAATGGTGGAGAGAGGGGTGGGGTAATGTATTCTCCTGGCCATGGGAGGACCTGTCTAGCTAATTTCTCTAGTGAAGTGCCCTGCCCTTTTCTAAAACTTCTCCTGTAGCTACAAGCTCTTCTTTGGTTCCCGGCACTGCTCTCCCTCCATGCCCCTTCAGGCCTGGAAGTGGTAAAGACTCCCTGTTCTTGTTAGCCCTGGGATGCTATTCTTTGTTGGTTTCTCTTAACTCTGCTCCCACCCTTGAGAGTAATTCCTCCAGCAAAGTCTTGTTAATGACTTGTTGATGGTGCCATCTGTTTTCTGTCCATACAAATTGCTATATAGAATAAGTTCAACTAGTTATATTTATTAACATTGATTTTCCTTTTATATACTTTGCATTTTATGACACATTTTGAAATTTTCACATTTTTAAAAATTTAAAATGAAACATTGACTCAAAAACCATTTACTTGTTTCCTCGGTGTGTATGCCCAGCAGTGGGATTGCTGGGTCATAAACCAGGAGAGTACTGTAAAGTAAAATAAAATTAAATAAAAAAAAAAAATTTACTTGATATCCTACAATTCAATACAATGACCTAAATGCAATGACCAGCAACTAGAGAAGCAAATAAGAGGAGCATCTTAGGCAACTTTGGGGTTCAGCAAAGATTCCACTGAAAAAGTGAGTAGGACTTGGCCACCACACAGCCTAGGGCTGCCCCTTTCTACTCAAGGTCTGAGGGTCTCACTGCCCTATAACTTCAGAACCACCGGGGTTAGCTGCTCATAGTCTCACTCCAACCTCTCTTCAAGGTTCCCCTACTTTAGCAGTTCAGATGACATCAACGTGACCATGTGGGCACACACAGTCAGAAAAATTTAGATGTTAAGATTATGTTAGGGCTGCTACAACAATTTCTTTAATGAAAAGAATGTAATTCTAAAGCATACTAAATCTAAAACTTAAAAATAGTTGTTGATACAGTGAAACTGTCAACGGAGAAGCAGCATTGTTTGAATCTGTAATTCAACAAGTCCTGACACTGTTGTTGTTGTTGTTTTAAGTATTGCTGCCAATGTGATGCGGGGAAGGCAATGGCACCCCACCCCAGTACTCTTGCCTGGAAAATCCAATGGACGAAGTAGCCTGGTGGGCTGCAGTCCATGGGGTCGCTAACAGTCGGACAGACTGAGCAACTTCACTTTCACTTTTCTCTTTGATGCATTGGAGAAGGACATGGCAACCCACTCCAGTATTCTTGCCTGGAGAATCCCAGGGATGGGGGAGCCTGGTGGGCTGCCGTCTATGGGGTCACACAGAGTTGGACACGACTGAAGTGACTTAGCAGCAGCAGCCAATGTGATGAATGTTGATCTATTATAATGGGTATTATTATGACAGTATCTTTCAGATTCCTATAAAAACTTGTCAGGAGGTATATGTATTCAAAGGCATATTTATCCTATTAAAGATATATATATGTGTGTGTATATATATGTATATGCATCAGATCATTACTTATGAGTAGGTCTGACAGCCAGATATAGAACCTTCCAGAAGACAGAAACCCCTTCCATATAAACAAGTAATTGGCAGCAGTCTCAAATCAGCCAATCTGATTTTATTCAAACCAATTGTTTGGCTTCCAGGTGTCCTGACCAATCACCCTGGTTTATTGGAGACTGAGGGGTTCCTGAACAAAGTGCTTTCTGTGCTAAAACCAAGATGGTACTGGGCAAACTGGAATGATTTTTTTCCTCCAGTTCTGTGTCCTCATGAAGGTCAGTAGAAGATATTTCTGTTTTGGGTTGAATAGTGTCTCCTGCCCACCCCCATAATTTGTCTGTTGATGTCTTAACCTCCAGTAGCTCAGAATGTGACTGTGTTTGGGAAAGTCTTTAAAAAGCCAACTAAGCTTAAATGAGGTAGCTGGAGTGGGCCCTGACCCAATATGACTGGTGTTCTTACAATAAGGAGAGATTAGAACACAGGCATACTAAGGGACCCATGTGAAGACACAGAGGAAAAAAAAGTGCTCTCTAAACCAAGGAGAGAGGCCTTAGAAAGAATCAACCCAGCTGATACCTTACTCTTGGATTTGTAGTCTCCAGAATCAGGAGAAAAACTAATTTCTATTGTTTAAGGAACATATTATATGGCAGCCTTAACTGAAATCACAGTCTCTAATAGTTATTTTTGACTGTGCATTTCGACTGACAGTTAGAGCCTAATCTCCCCTTCCTGAGAGTTTCTCTTCTTCTCAGGCTTCCTCCTCACTGTTCACACAGGAAGACCTGTCCCCCGAAATTCCTTCACCTAGACTATGACCTCCACACTTCCCACTTCCCTTTTCTTCTAGCTCCTTGTTCCTTCATACTCCTCTTTTTTTTTTTATTAACTCTATAACTCATTAAACTATTTATCAACCCTTCCAAACTTCCTTTAACCCTGGCACTCCATAAATATTAGTCACATACATGAAAAATGACACTAGCTTCTCTTTCCTCCGTTCTTTCTTCTCACTCCAAATTCTTCTGCATTTACTGTTTTCCTGTCTCCATTTCCCACTCGCTTGTCAGCCCCCTCTAACCTGGTTCCTGGCTCTCATGATTATATTGAAACTTTAAAGTAACCTAGATGGCAGCCACAGATATCAGTGCCATTTTGAAAATATTATAATGAGGTCTCCTTTTCTTCCAAACAAAGTGCAAGGTGGTTTCTTTCCTTAGCTGCATAAGCATTCCCTGAAGCCATGCTTGGAATTTCATAATTTCCCAGTAAACAGTTTCTTCTTATTCTGACATTTTAGGAACTGTCTGGAGTATCTTACACCGTTGAACACTCTCTGACCCTTGAAACTCTCTCTTCTCTGGTTTTCCAAGCCTTCTTCCTACCTTCAGTGGCACCTGAGGAGTCTTTAAGTGCCTCTGTCTTTCTTTCCTCTCTCTTGCTATACACACACACCCACACACACCAACTCCAGAAATAGTTGCTCATCAAATTTCTGTTCTTGGTTCTCTTCTCTTCCAACTCTCTTTGCTCACTAATGTTTTAGAAACACACTCATGACAACCAGCACCACATCTTTGTAGTTATCTCTTGATTTAGATCACCAATCTTATGTCTCTCAGAGCATCGGGCTTGAATTTCCAATTGAATATTAGTCACTGCCACATGGTCTCATAGAGCCTATTATGATTAACATGACAAAAACTGAACTCATCGTGTTTCCACAGATTCTTTCTCAGTTATGATGTTACCATTCTAATTATTCAGACTAGAAAACTCAGAGCTATCTCAGTTTTTCTCCCACTTGACTTGCATGTATTATCTGTAAGCACATCCTATTGACCCTATCTTCTAAAATCTCTTAAATCCTTCTCCTTTTCATTACATTGGATAAATAGTTTAGTGCAGCGATTAAGAGCATGGATATCAGCAGCAAATCAACTGAATTTGAATCCTGATTCCCCTACTACTACCTAGGTATGAAACCTTCGGAAAATTATTTTATTTTTAGACTGTAAAAATAGGGATAAAAGGAACGTATTCCATATGATTGTTTGAGTTAAATAAGTTAATACATGGGTGTGTGTGCTAAGTCATTTGAGTTGTGTTCAACTCTTTGCATCCATATGGACTGTAGCCTGCCAGGCTCCTCTGTTCATAAGATTCTCCAGGCAAGAATATTGGAGTGGGTTGCCATGGCCTCCTCCAGGGGATCTTCCTGACTCTGGGATCGAACCCGAGTCTCCTGTGTCTCCTGCATTGCAGGTGGATTCTTTACCCACTGAGCCACCTGGGAAGCCCTCCCTAGTATATGTGTAGCAAGTAACACCCAACCTATTTCCTTTTCCTAAATAGGTTGCTCACCCAACCTATTTCCTTTTCCTAAATACCCAGCAAAACTATTTCCTGGGTCCCTTGCGTTAAAGTGGGGCCGTGGAATGTGAGCAGAAGTGTGGTCACTTTCAATCAAAGGGAGCTGAAAGAAGACATAAATTTCCTATGCTCCTTCTCTGAGGCAAAAATTGGAAGCAACACATAATAATGGAGGAATTAGATGATGGGAGGATTCTGAAGGGTCGAGTCCTGTCTGGAGGAGAGCTGCCCCTGTGTGCCACCACCCAGGAGCTTATGCAGTAGATTGTGAGTGAGAGAGAAGTGACACTTTAAAGTTTTACTGTGCTGAATACCTGAGATTTTGTTTTTTTAAAAAAACATCTTATAGTCTTATTCATCCCAAATATCACATAAATATGCTGGAAACAATACCACAAATAATAAACATTTGTTCTACTGCTATGATATGAGGTTGAGTCCAAATCATCTTTCACTTAGATTATGAGAGGGTCTCAGAAAATATCAACTTTTTCTAGCCTGAGTAGTTTATTTAAGATATATTGTGCCATGGAAGTCTTTGTTTTGCCCGGTTACATTGTTGGTAAATTCCAAATGATTAATGTACAGAAGCAAAAGACCATTGTGTTCCCCATAAAGAGGTAAAGCAGTGATACTCCATTCTTTCTTTACTGCCTCAAAGAAAAGGATCTACGATGCCAGGACTTCTATAGCCTACTTTCCACAATTTGTCACTTCTCTCCCACCATCTGCAGCTTAGCCTCCTAAAAGCAGAGGTCAAGTTGCCTTGGGTCCAAACCCTGACTCTCCCACATTTTCTCCTTTTCAGGTCTCTCCATGTCGGATATACTCTCATGACCAATTCTTTGGTGAAACAATGTGTATAACATTTTAAAGAAAAGAATAATCTTTAAAGACATTTACTATTTATGGAACAGATTTTATGCGCTGTGAATGTGCTTTAGAAAGGTGTTAGACCTGAAGGAAAGTTGTTGTGGTTGGTCCCAAGGTCACCGCAGAGATTCACTCCAGACCCAAACAAATGGATCTCTACTCCTCTGCCAAACACTCCATCAAGAAGACTCTTTCCGTTTTTTAAATGTTGAGTTGTTAAAAATTTGGTTGGGCTGGATCTTAGTAGAGGCACAAGGGATCTTCAATCTTTAGTTGTGGTATGTGGGACCTAGTGCCCTGATCGGCAATGGAACCCTACCCCTTACCACCCTCCTCCCCCTCTTCCCCCGCCCCTTTTGGGGGGGCGGAGTCTTAGCCACTGGACCACCTGGAAAGTCCCAAGAAGATTCTTATAACCTGAGAGGGCAGGAGGGAAGGCAAGGGGTGGGCTCCAAGGGAATATTGCTGGGGCAATTTAACGCCATAGCAACACTTGGCCTGGTGGTTCTCTGATTCCTGATGTTTTAAAGTTCAATTTACATGGTTATCACTGAATTCAGTAATGAGATAATTAGCTCTAAACTATTTCAGCTCAGTTTCTTGTTTGTCAGTTGAGGGGGACTAATCTACCCCAAGGGATTCCCTGCCCGCACCTAGCACAGTGCCTGGCACGTAAAGCTCAAAAGCTAGTGAATGGTGATCACTGGGAGGCCCCTCTGTGACTTCTATCATCGATCTCTCCAGAAAAAAAAAAAAAAAAAAGTGAGACAAATTTCCCATTTGCTGGATCAGTATTTCTTTATGAGCTGTGAACCAAAACTATTTCTACCATCATCACTATAATTCCACCCACAGTGATTATCATAAAGGCCTGACTATGCCCTGTAATTGGAAGTTCTGAATAACTGTCAAAACCAGGAGATTTGAGGCCTCACCCAAAACCAGTAGGTGTTCAGACTTTTCTGGACAGAAATCAGTTAGTCATGTTATAGACATTCCAGTTTAATCTGTGAAGAGATTTGAGAGTAACTGAGAGCACTTAAATGGAATATACCGATGAGATTTATTTTTATACACAGCGTGCTTGGCCCCATGCCGACCCATCAGCCCCTCCAGATGCTGGGGCCTGTCCTTAGGGGCTCTGGACCGCTCAACTCTGGACAGCCGCACGGCCGCCGCCTCCGCGCCTCCCGTTCTCGGGAAGACTCGGCCCCGCAGGCGCTTGCAGGGGGCGTCCCCGTCCGCTTCACGCTCGGGGCTCCGCGAGCGCCGGCGGGGAACCCCGGCGTCCCGCCCGCCGAGCGCGCCCCTCGCCGGCGCCCCGCAGCGGCTCAGGGGGCGCGCGCCGAGCCGGCAGGCGGCGCCGGGCCGGGGTCGCACGGCCCCACCGGAGTGCGGGCTTTCCCCACCCCCGGCGGCGACCCCACCTCCCGCCCCCGCGCCTTGCGCGCGTGTGTCCGTCTGTCTGTCTTCTCTTTCGACGTCAGTGGGAATTTCCAGCCAGGAAGTGAGAGAGTGAGCGAGAGAGAAAGAGAGAGAAGTGCACCAGCGAGCCGGGGCAGGAAGAGGAGGTTTCGCCACCGGAGCGGCCCGGCGACGCGCTGACAGCTTCCCCTGCCCTTCCCGTCGGTCGGGCCCCGCCGCCGCCGCCGCCGCCGCCCTCGGCCTGCGCGCAGTCGCCGGCCCGGCCCCGAGAGCCCAGCGCAGCCCAGGCCGGAGCCGCCGCGGCCGGGAAGGCGGCGACGCCGCGGCCCCGCAGCCCCGCGCCCGGCGTTCCCTCCTCGCGCGCTGCGGACATGGCGCGGCGCTGACTGGCCCGGCGAGACCGCGCGCCTGCCGGCCGGCCCGGCCCCAAGCCG
>SJYX01015098.1:185168-202903 GCA_006410675.1 Oreotragus oreotragus | reverse complement strand
TTTCCCATTTGCTGGATCAGTATTTCTTTATGAGCTGTGAACCAAAACTATTTCTACCATCATCACTATAATTCCACCCACAGTGATTATCATAAAGGCCTGACTATGCCCTGTAATTGGAAGTTCTGAATAACTGTCAAAACCAGGAGATTTGAGGCCTCACCCAAAACCAGTAGGTGTTCAGACTTTTCTGGACAGAAATCAGTTAGTCATGTTATAGACATTCCAGTTTAATCTGTGAAGAGATTTGAGAGTAACTGAGAGCACTTAAATGGAATATACCGATGAGATTTATTTTTATACACAGCGTGCTTGGCCCCATGCCGACCCATCAGCCCCTCCAGATGCTGGGGCCTGTCCTTAGGGGCTCTGGACCGCTCAACTCTGGACAGCCGCACGGCCGCCGCCTCCGCGCCTCCCGTTCTCGGGAAGACTCGGCCCCGCAGGCGCTTGCAGGGGGCGTCCCCGTCCGCTTCACGCTCGGGGCTCCGCGAGCGCCGGCGGGGAACCCCGGCGTCCCGCCCGCCGAGCGCGCCCCTCGCCGGCGCCCCGCAGCGGCTCAGGGGGCGCGCGCCGAGCCGGCAGGCGGCGCCGGGCCGGGGTCGCACGGCCCCACCGGAGTGCGGGCTTTCCCCACCCCCGGCGGCGACCCCACCTCCCGCCCCCGCGCCTTGCGCGCGTGTGTCCGTCTGTCTGTCTTCTCTTTCGACGTCAGTGGGAATTTCCAGCCAGGAAGTGAGAGAGTGAGCGAGAGAGAAAGAGAGAGAAGTGCACCAGCGAGCCGGGGCAGGAAGAGGAGGTTTCGCCACCGGAGCGGCCCGGCGACGCGCTGACAGCTTCCCCTGCCCTTCCCGTCGGTCGGGCCCCGCCGCCGCCGCCGCCGCCGCCCTCGGCCTGCGCGCAGTCGCCGGCCCGGCCCCGAGAGCCCAGCGCAGCCCAGGCCGGAGCCGCCGCGGCCGGGAAGGCGGCGACGCCGCGGCCCCGCAGCCCCGCGCCCGGCGTTCCCTCCTCGCGCGCTGCGGACATGGCGCGGCGCTGACTGGCCCGGCGAGACCGCGCGCCTGCCGGCCGGCCCGGCCCCAAGCCGACGCACCCCGCGCCCGGACCCGCTCCGGCTGCGGCCGGCCGCTGCCTCTCCCTTCCCCGGCCCCCAGGCCCGCGCCGCCCCGGAGCGGGAGCCACAGGCGCAGGGAGGCCGAGCGCGGACCTGCCAGCAGGGTAAGCCACACTCGGGCAGTGGGGGCCGCGCCGGCCCGGCTCCCGCCGCCCGCCCGCCCCGCACCCCTCCAGCCCCGCTCGGACTTCCTCATTCCTGCGCTAACCGTCCGGCTAGACCGTAGGGGAAGGTTGACAGTGGTGGGGAGGCACATGGGCTCGGCGAGCCGGGCGCCAGGCACATCCGGACCCAGCACGGGCCGGTCGGCCGGAGGGCCGCGGCTGCTCGCCCGGGCAGTTCCTTCTCCTCTGCCCCTCCGCCCGGCGGGACGGGAAGCGGAGGGGAACTCGGGGAAACTTTTTTTTATGCCCACCCTCACTCCCTGCCGGCGGGTGGCTTGAGGATTGGGGTGCGCTTGGGCGCGGAGGAGAGAGGGGGAAGGTGGTTGGTGCAGTGCCGAACCAGATTTCACCTAAGGGCGTTTCATGAAATGAAAGCAGAAGTGCATGTCAGTCCTTTCGGCTGGGAAAGCCCTTCCCGCTCCCCCCAGATTGACCGGACAGCCTTATTCCAGAACTCCTACTTCCTAAAGAAGCCCCCAGTTCACTCGCACTCTCTCGCACACCACCCCACCCCCAACCAGGACAGAATATATTCACCTATTATAGGACCTGTGTGTACCTTTCAAAAAATGACGGCCTGGTACTGATCCTACAGGGACTAGCATTTGAAAGCGAAATATCCACTTAGGACACTTTTGAGACAGTCTGATTATGTAAAACACTTCGACCATGTGTTGTGCATGACTTCTAAAACAAAAATGATATAAACAAAGCTATTGTGACATTTTAAAATAATAAATTTTAAAACTTGCTGAGTTTTCGTATACATTTTTGATAAAGAAGTCAAAATATTATCTTTCACATCTTCAGAACTTGTCGGTAGACGTGCTGTTCTGAGCATACGGATGACTGCAGTAGACCGCGTATCTGGAAATGCAGAGTATTTTAACCAATAGAGTAAATGTTCAGATCGTGTTCTTTTAGTCTATAGGTTGAACAGTAATGAAATTACCGGGAGTGTTGTATGAGCATCAATGCTAGGTAAAATTTCTCATTAATTTAACGTAGTTTATTAGGAGAGTTGTTTGTAGGATGATTGGTTGGTTGGTTGACCGTGTTGATGATCAAGATTTAATATCTTTTCGTGGACTTTGTTAAGTAGGATTTTTCAGCATTGCAGCTAACTAAACTGTATTTATCTTAAGGGTTTTGTTATAAAGCCCGTAATCTGCGAAAATGACTATGGTATTACTAAAACATTTAATAACTCTGGCATAGAAATGGCTCCTCTACAAACTAGTGATCTTTAGTAAACACTGAAGCTTAGGATTGAGGTAGTCAGTGCTTATTTTTTCTGGCAAAATACCTCAATTGAATATTCCTGAGTAGTTTAAATTGCATTTGTGTTTGCTAGAACTTTTAAAAGGGGATCTGATTAAAATAAAGCCCTCAGCTGAAGCATGTTGTTTTCCTGATTTTAACATTGTGCTTTCTAGAGATGAGTCCTTTTACTGTTTGATGCGCTAAAGAAATCATATAAATAAATTAAAGCAAAGCATTTTTTTGAGCTTATGAACTTCAGAAGATAGGAAATAAAGAGAGATTGATTTATCATATAATTAAATTGCTAAAGTGAGAAGAACATATAAAGCAAACAGAGATCTCCTGAATTTACTTATCCCTATTGACATACCTGCAACTCCTCAAAGCCCTCTGGAGCTTATTTAGATAAAATGTCTTCTTCCTAAGCCACGGCCTACTGGGCAAATGTGAACACAAAGAAAGACTCATTATGTGTAGATTTAATGCTGGCAGTGAAATACTGCTTGCTGTGAGCAGAAAGCCACTTCTAACTTTGAAAGACTTTTTCAGGAAAATGCCCTAATCCAATTAGGCGTTGGTGGCATTTGAGAGTCTGTTATCTTTGTTTTAAACTTTCAATTTTATCTTATGTCCTGCAGCTGGCATTTATATGGGCTGAATAAACGCCCCTGTTTTTCAAACTCGTTAGTAAATACTGGAGTATAGGTACAAAAATAGTTGTTCCCCTTTGTAAGCACTCGTTTGATCTTTGCACTTCCTTCTTCTACCTCTTAAACAAGATCATCTGTATTGACTGAGTTGCCCTTAATGAAAGCTCAGTTGGTCTGAAAGAGGCAGAACTTTAGATTTAGCGATCACAGTCGTCATATTTCTCTTGTTATGTTCCTTGGAACAAATTGACACTAGTTGAGAAACTGGTATCTATGGAGCTTGTTTTTACTACTACTTTCAGACTTCCAGATAACTGATGAAGAAAGTTACTACCTTAACTTAACTTTCAGGGATTGCTCATTGTGGTAGATGGAAGGCCTTGATAAGGAATTGGCAGCTACAGGAATCTTGGACTATCATTCAATCAGCAAGCCCTTATTTTTACCTAATTTATGAGAGGTATTCCCCTGTTCAGAAGAGGTGAAAGTTCTGGCTTCTGGGGGAAGTGGTTACTTCATAACCTTCAATTAGTTTGAACTTGGGAGAAGTAAGAACAGTAGTTGATATTTTGAAACAATACATTTAAAAAATGATATCTGAGTTTCTGTATAGATTTTTTATAAAGTAGTCAAAATATCTTTTTCAGACCTTATTAGTAGAAGTGCTGTTCTGAGCACAGAAATGACTGCTGTAGAAAGTGTATGTGGAAATGCAGAGTAGTTTAACCAGTAAGAGGGAATATTTAGGTTACACTCTTTCTAGTCTACTATTAACTAGGAAACACATTAACAGGAGTGGATGCTTAAGAATCAATGGCTATGCAAAATTTTTATTTCCCTTTTAGTAGGGCGGTTGTTTTGTTTGGCTGATTGGTTTTCTGTTTATACTATAAATCATATAAAGGTGGCATGGTTTATGTTTTAAAAAGAGAAGGAGGAAGGGAAAGAACAGAATTTTCAGGCTGGGGGACACTTTTAAACATGTTGCCGCTGTATCTGTATTTGTTCTATTCAGAGTTAATTGACGGTGCTTCTTGGTGACCAGAAAACCACACTGAAGCAGTTTACCCTGCATTCTGGGAACAACTTCTCATTTGCTGTCTTGTATCTCCCATAAATACTAAATTCCCCTAGAGTGTTCTTAGAGGTGAGCAAATAAGTCATCAGAAACATACCCAGTTGACCCTGTCACTGCTGAGGAGACTGAGAGTTTTTAAGACAGAGGCATTCATTCATGTTCAGAGAGAAAAGCTGGGGCTTGCGACATAGTTTAGCAAGTCAATTTAGTTCCTTGAGCATGATTTTTGCTTTTTCCTTTTAAATCAAAAAAGATTAATTATTTGCAACCAGATAATCTAGTGGAGTTAGTAGTTAATATAATATTACCAAGATACTTTTCTTGGCAATATTTCATGAATTAGTATCCAGTGCCTCTCTGGTAGATGAAAAAAAGTTACATTCTTTTCACAATGATGACATTGTTTCATACCTTTGGTGTCTGTTGTTTTAGAGAGGGGTCCTGAATGCAAATTAATATGCCTTCCTATTTTCAGGTAAAGTTGGTAGACCTACTCTTGAACATCAACTAACAGCTTAGAAAATAAGTTGTGAAGTGAAATCTTATTGCTTGACTAAAATTAAACCTAAGCAGTTTTACGCAACAGTGATACACAGTATGATTTGTTAAAGAGTATAGACTCTTCAAGATTGTAGATTATGGGTGAAAGTATTTGTTACATTTAGAATACTAATCCTAAAAAAAATCATTGTATTTAAAAAATTTAACATTGTATTTTAAATTTTAAAAATAAATTCGTTTTTTATTGAATTTTTTTACAGTAACTGATCAATTTAATTATCAGTAGTACAAGTTTCAGCTGCATTACTTTCTTGCCTATTTGATATTAGAATAATGAAACAGATGGTTTAATTCCCCATTACAAATTGGCTTTTTATTTTTCATTTACATCTCATCATTAGGCCAAAAATATTATAACCAGCTTTTATTCTGACCCATATGGGCTACTTTTTAATAAATTATTGTTCTAGTGAATTTCAGATGCTCTTTGAATATGAATATGGTATTTAGGAAGTAAGAACTAGTTTTCTACTTCTTCCCAGAATGCAAGGTAAAATAGTATAATTTTTGTTCTTTGCAGAAAACGGCTGCCTTTTTTTTAAAGCAAAAAAACAGAGCAAAACTCACGGGATTCTTTCATTCAACAAGTAGTTGTTGAGTGCTTTCTATGTACCAATAAGTGCAGAGTGTCAGATATTTGCCAGTATAGATTGGATATAATTTCTTTTTAGTTGGAACTATGGAATTTTGATTTTCTCAGATAGTTATTTTCCTCTCCTTTTTAACGAATAAGACATAAAGAATTTTACAAAAGCTCCATCAGTCAGAATTTTTTTTTCGCATAACTTCTGTGCGTAAACAAAACACAGAGCTATAGTGTTGTCGCAGTCTTCACTGTAGGAGTCAAAAATTATATGGACAGTTCAAACATTTCCCACTGGAAAATAAAACTTTGAGTTTTCCTTAGATTTAAGCCTTTTGATACATGAGATTCATTACATTAGTGCGTGTACATGAAATTTTTATTTTTTTTGCTAACTTGAACTTATAAAAACCAAAACCTATATAAAGTTAAACATTCGTCTATAGTAAGAGTTTAATTAACATTAAGGAAATAATTGATTGCTAAAATGAACTTTGTCAAAATAATTATTTTACAAAATTATCATTTTTATTATTACTACTTATTGAGTAGTTTTACTAAACACATCAAACTATATTTCAGTGTCAGGGCAAATGTATCCTTCATTTTTATCTCCAGAAATCAATTCTAATGATATTAAGCTTGAAAGAATAAAAATTAAAAGTGATGACAGATTCCCTAATCTATTCATTGGTTCTAGGTTCAAGCCTGCAGTTCATTTGAACAGTGAAAATAAATTGCTTAATTGTCTCGGAAAATATGTCTTCCAAGACAAGAATTTTAGGAATGGAGAAAATGACTTTTTTTTTTTTTTAGTGTTTTAACCTGAATCCTTGACTCATGTTTTATTGATGTTTTAAGAACTTTGTCTACTAGTTCTTAACTTAGGTGTAGGTTTATTTTCTAAATTAACCGTTTGTTGGTGTTTGATCATTAAGACTTACAAAGAATGTATTTTTCTTTTTAATGGGGGCTAGGTGTGGTCCTGAGATCAGAGGAAAAGAATCCCTAAAAATGTACAGCTTCTGGTGTGATGCTATTGATATAAGCAACTGTGTGACTTACAAAGTTAAAGACAATATGGAAGAATGGAAGGCAGATGATTGGCTGTTCCTATAGAACACATTTAAAGTAGAGAAGAGAAAGCATGAAGTTAATAGAAGTTAAATTTAATGTTGAAAAATTTGGCCAAAACGAAGGATAAGGAAAGCATAGATAAAGTTTTGGAGAGAATCCCTCTATGAAATTAGATCTTGAACTTTATTTTTTACTTAAATGTGAAAAAAATAATCTAGAAAGTGAATCAGAATTCCAGAGAAAAGGATAAATTCTATATATTATGGATGAGAAGAGGAAGGTCAGAATGAAAGGAAGAAGGGAAAGGTTGTCCTTGAATAGAACTTTTTTTGTAGATATTTCACTGTGTTATCCTCCTTGTGATTAGTTGAAATCAGTGGTCATTTCTCTCACATTCTGAAGTCAGTTGTGTTAAGCAGACCTCAGTACATGTGGGACGAACTGTGGTGTTGGAGAAGACTCTTGAGAGTCCCTTGGACTGCAAGGAGATCAACCCTGGGATTTCTTTGGAAGGAATGATGCTAAAGCTGAAACTCCAGCACTTTGGCCACCTCATGAGAAGAGTTGACTCATTGGAAAAGACTCTGATGCTGGGAGGGATTGGAGGCAGGAGGAGAAGGGGACAACAGGATGAGATGGCTGGATGGCATCATGGACATGAGTCTGAGTGAACTCCGGGAGATGGTGATGAACAGGGAGACCTGGCATGCTGCAATTCGTGGGATCGCAAAGAGTCGGGCACGACTGAGCGACTGAACTGAAAATCAAAAGCATGGTTTTTGACAACAGTTAATTGTACTTCCTTGCCCCTCTGCTATATCATATCATTCATCTGATATAACGCCTTTATGATTTCTCCATGTGTTTACCCAGTTTCCCATTTTAGACATTTAACTAAATGAAGCAAGCACAGTGGTCATGTATGGATGTGGAAGTTGGACTGTGAAGAAAGCTGAGCACCAAAGAATTGATGCTTTTGAACTGTTGTGTTGGAGAAGACTCTTGAGAGTCCCTTGGACTGCAAGGAGATCCAACCAGTCCATTCTGAAGGAGATCAGCCCTGGGATTTCTTTGGAAGGAATGATGCTAAAGCTGAAACTCCAATACTTTGGCCACCTCATTCAAAGAGTTGACTCATTGGGAAAGACTCTGATGCTGGGAGGGATTGGGGGCAGGAGGAGAAGGGGACGACAGAGGATGAGATGGCTGGATGGTATCACGGACTCGATGGACATGAGTTTGAGTGAACTCTGGGAGTCGGTGATGGACAGGGAGGCCTGGCGTGCTGCGATTCATGGGATCACAGAGAGTCGGACACGACTGAGCAACTGAACTGAACAAGCACAGCTTGAAACATTTTAGTATTTCCTGACTGTTTTAAAACATTGCCTTATCAGTCATTTACCTTGAAGTTCTTTTCTGTGATGGGCAGGGAAAGTTTCCAGTTTCTCTTAGAAAGTCTACCATAATGGTCAAATAGGAATTAGTCCAAGTTGAAGTGGATTCATAATGGGGGTGGGTTGGGGAGCAAGTGGCATTGTGCTGTTCTTACTAAGTGTGTGTTAAACTGAAGGAGTCCATTCATTCAAGGCAGGCCACAGAAAATAATTTTATTGCTGAGGGACTTAAGTATCATTACATGGGTGTCCCCATCAATATGCCAATATAAAATTTATCATCAGTCCCACCCACCAAATTGCTTTTCCCGGCACGTTAGGGAATACAGTTGTTGGCCCACTATGGCCCAATCAGTAGGTTTCCCATGCCAGAAATCTAGGAACCCATTCTTCATGAACACTCACTAATTTCTTCCAGTGCATCACCAAATTCTATCAATTCAGCCTCCTCTCATCTCCAGAATCCATCCCTTCCTCACTGAATCTCTAGCTTTTATTTTTGCATTGTTTCTTGATGCATAATCTCCTGCTTCTAGTCCATCCTTCATTTCAGCATAAAAGTCAGCTTTCTCAAGGGCGAGTCTCATCATATCTCAGTCTTTGTGTTTCTGAAATGAATCTCCAGTGTCTTCACAAGCTGATTCCTGCACCCCTCATCTGAAAGCCCTACTGCTCCTCTGTCCTGTTTCTCAAGTCATCCAGAGCACTTTTCCGTTCCTGTCCACTGTGTTTTCTCACTTTGGATGCCTCTGTGTATGCATTTGCTGGGTGAGGAGTACCCTTTCCTTCCTAGCCACTGTACTCACTACACAGGCTTCAGGCATCATGGACACATCGCCATTTCTCTCTCCCTTCTCTATCCATTCTCCCTGACCTCCCCTTAAAGTTTTCTGTGCTCCCAGTCCATGGATTCTTGACTTCCTATACTTTCTAAACAGAAGATATCTTGACAGCAGGGATTTCATCTTACTTTTTATTTGCACAGCAACCAGTAAGTTTGCTGACTGAATAAGTAAATAATTAGCCAAATATTGGTAGACTGCTATTGACAAGCTGTGTGATTTGGGGCAAATTAATTTCTCTGGGCCTCACTTTTTCTCTTCAAAAGAAAAAAAAAAAAGGTTAGACTAAGCATCTCCTCCCTCAAATTATTTTTTTCTTATAATAGTACTGTTGGAAGATTTCTAATTTTCTTGCTTTATTGAGATAGGTCAACTTAAGGAGGATGCATGTGAGAAGGTACAAAGACAATTCTTGATTATCATATGAGGATAACATGAGGAGCTCTCTATTTTTGTATTCTGAGTTATCATTTATGGTCCCAGTCCAGCTTCTTCCTGACATTCAGGTGTTCTGAAGTTGCATCTTTTTGTTGTTAATTATTCTTTACTCAATGTTCATATTGCCAAAGAAATTGAAGGCAAACATGACACAGAAATTGAATGTAAAGTTCAGTATTTTGATTCTGAATTGGTTCAAGGTCTCACTAATTATAGCTATATTTGGAGAAAGAAGATAGGCAAATGGTAGTGGTATGAGCTGAGTCCTCATCTTTCATAGCAAGAACACAATGTCTGAACTTGATCAACTGAGAAAAAAGATATAAGCATGCTGTTTGGAGATATGAAAAGAACACCCAGGAAAACCAAAAAGAGGAAGTTAAGAGCATTGAAAAGTTAATCACTCTGAAAAAGAACCTTTGCGTTTTATATAAGCTCTTCCACTTGTGTGTTGTAGAATTTCTTTTTAACCATTAATTCTTTTGAATATATGTTGAGTCCTTCCTATGTGCCAGGTACACTGGGAATGTAATGTTGAACAAGACAAATACATGACTTCATGGAGCTTATTAGATCATGTAATGTTTTCATTAAAAAGTTTTTTTATAATAGCTTTTTAAAAATGGGAAAATCACATAGCTAAGAAACTGCTCAAATCACAAAAGTATGGATTTAATGAATTATCTCAAAGTGAACACATTTAATGTTAATAGAACATTACCAGCCCCCAAAAGCCCCCTTTCTGCTCCTTCTCAGTCAAGATTCCTACCCTTCATTCTCATTTAAAAGGTTTCATTAATGACTGTTGGATTACATATATGTTGATTCCATGACTCACTCATCCACATACAGTTGAGAGTTGACTGAATGATTTCATTAATTCCAGGTGCTAACAGTGAGATTCACAAAAGTTGAGTTCTCTTATGGTTAAAAGCCCTAAAGGCAGTTCATTTCAGACTTTCCTTACTAAACAAAATATATAAATGAAAACATAAAGCAAATCACATTTTCACACTAATTTGTCATTTATGAGTTTGAGCAAATATTTTGTTTGTTACCATGTATTCAAGATCACTGACAAAGAGACATGAGAGAAAGAAATAAGAGAGGGTGGTTAACCTTTTTCCCCTCTGCTTACCTTATACACTGACATCTGCATATATTGAAGGGTTTATCTACGGGAGTGGTCATTGTGAAAAAGCCTTCATATCAAGACTCTAGAAGTGAACAGTCCTGTATAAGGCCTGATTTTGGTGCCTGCAAGTCATTATATGTATGTATGATGTTTTTATTTGAGGAAACCATTTTCTCCCTCTAGGACAGTTGTCATCATATGCAAAGAAGAATGTATTGCTGGTTCACATGATGAATCCTTGTCTCTTAAAACCTAAAGGACGTATTTTTATTGATATTGGAGAATTAGTAAAAAATGAAAATCCGAACTAAAGTTATCAGATTTAAGAGAATGTGATCAGTTTCTGTATATTTGATCAAAATAATATTTTTAATGTCAGGAATTCCCTGGTGGTCCAGTGATTAGGGCCTCATGCTTCCATTGCAGGGGGGCACAGGTTTGATCCCTTGTCTCACTAGTTGTGAAACTAAGATCCTGCATGTCACACAGCGTGGCCCAAAAAAAAAAACAAAACCATTGATCTCTAATTCGTAATCCTTGAAGTCTCCTCCTCCTCAATTTGCAAATATAAATACTCCATAATAGTACTCAAGACAAAGGCCATACATGAAATTAAAATTTGGTCATACTCTATTTTTATTATAATTTTAGTTTTTTAGAGCAGTTTAAAGTTTACAGAAAAATTGAGGGGAAAACCAGGGATATACCATATACTGCCTGTCCCACACATGCATAGCTTCCCCCATAATCAGCGTTTCCTACCACAGCAGTGTATTTGTTGCAACTGATGAACCAACATTAACATATCATAATCACACGAAGTCCAAAGTTTACATTATGGTTCATTCTTGGTGTGAGCATTCTGTGGGTTTGGACAGGTGTATAATTACAAATGTCCATCGTCATGGTATCATACAAGAGTATGTATTTCACTGTCCTGAGAAGCCTCTGTGCTCTGTAGAGACATGCATCCTCCACCCCCATCATACTCTAGTTTCAGGGAGGAAGAAATCTGTAGAAATAGAAATGTGGAAGCAAAAAGTACAGAACAAAGTCTAATAAGTCAAATCCCTTTTTGATGCCACTTGTATGAAAGACCTTAAACTTTGAGTAAGTATATTCAGTTGGTTTTAATGTGAAAATGGAAGGCAGCAATATTTCATGAGTGACTTCAGTTATAACATGAAAGGTTTTAGATAATTTATGGTAATTTTTAGAGAACTTCTCTAGCTACCCAAATTTATTTTTTGCCAGATTTTATCCTGCTATAGTGCAAACAAAAAGAAATGTTACTTAGAATGGAATCTGCCATTTGATATGTGCTTAGTCACTCAGTCGTGTCTGACACTTTTGCGACCCCATGGACTGTAGCCCACCAGGCTCCTCTGTCCATGGGGATTCTCCAGGCAAGAATACTNATTTTTTGCCAGATTTTATCCTGCTATAGTGCAAACAAAAAGAAATGTTACTTAGAATGGAATCTGCCATTTGATATGTGCTTAGTCACTCAGTCGTGTCTGACACTTTTGCGACCCCATGGACTGTAGCCCACCAGGCTCCTCTGTCCATGGGGATTCTCCAGGCAAGAATACTGGAGTGGGTTGCCATGCCCTCCTCCAGCCATTTGATATACCTGACATTATAATATTCAAAAATGTCCCAAACATTTTTTATCCTATACATGTCAGTCATTTATGATTAGGAAAACACCATAGGCAAATGTTTCTTTGTTTCTTACAGAAAGCATTGGAATTCATTCTAATCACTTCTCTCAGAAAATCCTTGTCCCCCGTGATTGCAGTGAACAAGATACAGTTAGAATTTAGATGCTTCTTTCATACAGGGGAATGAGGTGGTATTTACTATGCTTATTGATTCTAAGGCACGCCTCCAGTTTAACATCTTGAGATAATCATATATGTTTGAGGATTTTCTAGATATCTTTCCGTTCTTAGTTTTTAACTTAATTTCATTGTGTTTGAATAATATATTTTGTGTGCTTTTACTTCTTTGAAATTTATTGAGACTTGTTTTATGATCCAACATATAGTCTCTCTCGGTGACTGTTCCATGCGTATTCTGCAGTCATTCGTTGAATGTTCTGTACTGTATATGCATTTAGGTTAATTCAGCTCAAGGTGGTGTTCCTAAATTTTCTACAAAAATTACTGTTGTTCGCTTGATTTGCTTTTATCAATTACAGAGAGAAGAGTGTTAAAAATCTTACCTATAATTGTAGATGTTTCCACTTCTTCTTTTAGTTCTGCCACTTGTTACTTCATGTATCTTGAAGCTCTGTGAATATGTACACATACCTTACAATATCATTTCTCAGTGATGACCTGACTCTTCATTTTATGAAATGTTCCTCTTTGTCCCTGGTAGTCATTCTTCTCTTGAAGTCTACTGTATATGATATTTTAATACAACCTGCTTTCTTGCGTTTAGTATTTCCATGGTGTGACTGGCATAACTTTCCATCTTTGTACTTTTTAACTCAGTCTTTAATATTGAAGTGTAATTCTTTTTAATTTTTTTAAGTTGGAGGATCATTGTTTTGCCATACAACAACATGAATCCGCCACAAGTACATGGATGTCTCCTCCCTCCTGAACCTGCCCCCACCCCTCTCTCCAGCGCAGCCCTCTAGGTTGTCACAGAGCGCCAGGTTGAGCTCCCTGTGCCTATACAGCAGCTTCCCGTTAGCTGTCTGTTTTACACACGGTAGTGTATATATGCTGGTGCTCTCAAGTCATCCCACCAGCCCCTTCCCCCACTGTGTCCAAAGTCTGTTCTCTATGTCTGCATCCTACTTCTGTCCTGCACCTACGTTCATCAGTACCGTTTTTCTAGATCCCATATGTATGTGTTAATACATGACATTTGTTTTTCTTTTTCTGACTTCACTGTGTATAACAGGCTCTAGGTTCATCCACCTCACTAGAACTGACTCAAATGCATTCCTTTTTATGGCGGAGTAATTCCATTCTGGTATATATGTACTACAACTTCTTTATTCATTCATCTGCTGGTGGACATCTAAGTTGCTTCCATGTCCTGCTGCTGCTGCTGCTGCTAAGTCGCTTCAGTCATGTCCGACTTTGTGCGATCCCATAGACGGCAGCCCACCAGGCTCCGCCGTCCCTAGGGTTCTCCCGGCAAGAATACTGGAGTGGGTTGCCATTTCCTTCTCCGATGCATGAAAGTGAAAAGTGAAAGTGAAGTCACTGAGTTGTGTCCAACTCTCAGCGACCCCATGGACTGCAGCCCACCAGGCTCCTCCGTCCGTGGGAGTTTCCAGGCAAGAGTACTGGAGTGGGGTGCCATTGCCTTTTCCTAGCTGTTGTAAATCGTGCTGCTGTAATTCTTATGCAAACTTATACCTGAGTCTTGCTTTTGTGTCCAGCAGACAATCTCTGTTTTTGTATGGTTGACTCTAGTCTATTTCTATTTAATGTAATTTTTGATATGGTTGGGCTTAAGCCTATTGTCTCGGTTAATTGTTATCCACCTGTGCCATCTGTTCTTTATTCTCTTTTTTCTCCTTTTCTCCCATCTTTTGAATAAATCAGGGTTACTTTTAAAGTTCCATTTTTATCTTCTTCATTGGCTATTTTTCAGGTGGTTGCTTTAGGGGTTAAAATATGCATGCTTGAGTCTACCGTGAAGGAGTACTATAACGTGTCACATATAATGTAAGAATTTGATAGTGGTTGATTTCCATTTGTCCTCTTCCCTTCTGTGTTGTTACACTGCTTACTTCTGCAAAGGTTATAAACCCTAAAATGTAGTATTTCTTTTGAGTAACAAACAAGAAAAAAGTCTTATCCTTACCCACCTATTATGCACCTCGGGTGGTTTTTATTGTTTCATATAGGTCCAGGTTTCTATCTGGTACCATTTCCCCTCAGCATGAAGAACTTTTCTTTAGCATATCTTTTAGCAGACCTGCTGACGACAGATTTTCTCAGCTCTTGTTTATTTGAAAAATGTCAATTTCACTTTTTATTTTTAAAGGATATTTTTGCTGAATATAGAATTTTTCACCGATTTGGTTTTTTCCTTTCAGCACTTTCATTATTGTTTCTGATGAGAAGTCAGCTATCATACTTACCATTGTTCCCTCTTGTCCCTGTATACTTTTAGGATTTTTTGTATCATTAGTTGTTAACAGTTTGGCTATAATATGACTGACCATGGTTTTGTCCATGGTTTTATCCAACATGGGGTTTTTTGAGATTCTTGAATTGTTGGTTCATTTTTTAAAATTCAAGTTTGCAAAGCTCTCCACCGTTATTCAAATATTTTTTCTCTCTTTTTTCTCATTCTGGGACTCTAAATTACATATATATAAGACCACTTCATGCTATCTCATTAGTCACTGAAAGTGCTTTTTTTCTCCCTTTTTTCTCTGCTTCACTTTGACTAGTTTTTTACTGACCATTATTCAAGTTTATTGATTCTTCCTTCTATATTGCTCAATATTTTAATTCCACTTAGTGAAATTTCATTTCAGTTTAGGATTTTATTGATCATTTTTCTGTTTTAATAGTTTTAATTTCTATGCCGAGGTCTCCTGTTTATCCACTGTATCCGTGTTTCCCTTTACATTCTTGAACGTACTGCTATTGGCAGTTTTAAAGGCATTGGCTGCTAATTTCATCATTTGTGTCATTTTTTCTTCTGAGTCATATTTTCCTACTTCTTTGCATATTTTTGTCATTTTTTGTTGTACATTGTGAACACCACATTGTAGAGAGTATGGATCTTTGTTTTCATTTAAAGGTTGTTGAATTCTGTTGTAACAGACCATAAATTTGCTCATGGATCACTGGGTTTTATTAAGATGAGTTTCAGTTTAGTTGCTCAGTCATGTCTGACTCTTTGCGACCCCATGAATCGCAGCACGTCAGGCCTCCCTGTCCATCACCATCTCCCGGAGTTCACTCAGACTCATGTCCATCGAGTCCGTGATGCCATCCAGCCATCTCGTCCTCGGTCGTCCCCTTCTCCTCCTGCCCCCAATCCCTCCCAGCATCAGAGTCTTTTCCAATGAGTCAACTCTTCTCATGAGGTGGCCAAAGTACTGGAGTTTCAGCTTTAGCATCATTCCTTCCAATGAACACCCAGGACTGATCTCCTTCAGAATGGACTGGTTAGTAACCCTTATTCTAGGATATGTCCCTTACTCTCATTGCATGGTCTTATGAGGTCACAGCTGAATGTTAGATTGTTAAATGATATCTCTTTACCCTAGATGATTGGAGCTTCAGAGTCTCTCAGAAGTTCCAGGAACTTCTGGAATCTCAGTGCAGCTTATTCTTGTTCTCCCTTGTCTGGATTTGGATCTCCAGCAGCTGTTTTCTAGCAGACTTTGCAGAATCTTGTCCTGCATTAGCACAATTTAGGGTTTGGCTAATGCCCAGAAGTGACTCCTATGCAGATTTATGAGCTTCTTTCTTTGTGTATCTCTCTCCTTTCTGAAACTCTCCCCAGTGAGATTGTTTGAGCTCTATGTCCTCGTGTCATAGTTTGGAACACACCCTCAGTCAAAACATGAATCTGGAGCACACCTCAAGTGTTTCCATTCTCGTACAGTATATTGTCTTATACTGTCTCTTGTCCAATGTCTTAAATTATTGCTTTAGATGTTTTGTGTAGCTTTTACATTTGATTATGGCAACAGGGGAAAGTTTAGTAATTGTTTCTCTGTCATGACTGAAACCAAATGTTCACATTTGGATAAATCTGAAATTGCATTGCTTATTTCCATTGATGCAAAATTGATTTTTAAAAATATTTATTTACTAATTAGGCAACACAAAGACGCAGAACTCTTATCTATTTCTGTTGTTGCTGTTTAGTCACTAAGGCATGTTCAAGTCTCGCAACCCCTTGGACTATAGCCCGCCCGGCTCCCCTGTCCATGGGATTTCCCGGGCAAAAATACTGGAGTGGGTTGCCATTTCCTTCTCCAGGGGATCTTTTCAACCCAGGGATCAAAACCACATCTCCTAATTGACAGGTGGATTCTTTTACCACTGAGCCACTAGGGAAGCCCATATCTATTTTTAGGTATCTATTAAAAAAAAAAAAAAGTAGAATAGTATATTGTCAAGTGTGAAGTAATCAATACACGGAAGTATTCTAGCCCTTAAACGTGCACTGTAGAGCTATAGGTTACAGGGGAAATACAGGGTTTCTTGGCAAAGGTTGTATTTGAGTAGAAGCTTGAGAAGTGGATAATATTTAAGTAGGAAAGGAGGTATTTTAGGATGCAGGGCATACTGTGAATGAATAACACAAGATAAAAATGATCAAGGCATTTAAAATTTTTTTTGTAATTTTTTGGCTGTGCTAGGTCCTCGTTGCTATGCGGGCTTTTCTCTAGTTGCATTGAGCTGGGGGTGACTTCAGTGCTGTGCATGGGCTTCTCCTTGCAGTGGCTTCTGTTACGATGGAGCAGGGCCTCCAGGGCACATGGACTTCAGTAGCTGAGCTGTGGCTCCTAGGCTCTAGAGCACAGGCTCAGTAGTTGTGGCGCACGGGCTTGCTTACTCCAAGGATGTGGGATCTTCCTGACCAGGGATCAAACGCATATTGCCAGCACTGGAAGGGGATTCTTTACCACTGAGCCACCAGGGACACCCAACCAGGCATTTAAAAAAAATTTACTTATTTTTAATTGATTGATGGTTGCTTTACAATATTGCTTTGATTTCTGTCGTACATCAATGTGAATTAACTATAGTTGTACATATCCAGCAAGGCATTTTTGAATGATCAGTCTGCCTCTCATAGAAGGTTTTGGTTAGGATGTAGCGAAAACCCTCAACCACTTAGCATATTATATGATAAGCATTACCTCTTAAGCATTAAGAATCTGTTAAGGTGACGCTTATAGTGTGATATGGTGAATGGCTGACTACTTTCGACTTTGTCTTTTATGAAATAAGGCAATAATATGAAAGATGCTTAAGGAAGAAAAAAACACCACAATAAAGGAGAATAATGGAGGCTATCATTGTCATTCAGAGGTGAGCTGGAGAAAGTTTAACTGGAATGTAACAATGAAAGGAATGTGGAAAGGAGGAGCAGATACAGGAAATAATACAGAAAAAAAAATCAAAAGAAATTAATTATTGACTGGATATGTGTGAGATAGGCAGAGGGAAAAGGAGAAAAAGTTGACTGATTTTTGCCCCTAAGTGCATGAGAGAATGATATATTGGCAAAAACTGGAAAGTCAAGCAATGGGGCTCATTACCCTCAGTTCAGTTCAGTTCAGTCTCTCAGTCGTGTCTGAATCTTTGCAGCCCCATGAATCGCAGCATACCAAGCCTCCCTGTCCATCACCAACTCCTGGAGTTCACTCAGACTGAAGTTCATCGAGTCGGTGATGTCATCCAGCCATTTCATCCTCTGTCATTCCC
>SJYX01015098.1:139897-180170 GCA_006410675.1 Oreotragus oreotragus | reverse complement strand
TATTGTTTTTGCTTTGGCTCCATCCCTTCATTCTTTCTGAAGTTATTTCTCCACTGATCTCCAGTAGCATATTGGGCACCTACTGACCTGGGGAGTTTCTCTTTCAGTATCCTATCATTTTGCCTTTTCATACTGTTCATGGGGTTCTCAAGGCAAGAATACTAAAGTGGTTTGCCATTCCCTTCTCCAGTGGACCACATTCTGTCAGCCCTCTCCACCGTGACCCACCCGTCTTGGGTGGCCCCATGGACGTGGCTTAGTTTCATTGAGTTAGACAAGGCTGTGGTCCTAGTGTGATTGGATTGACTAGTTTTCTGTGATTATGGTTTCAGTGTGTCTGCCTTCTGATGCCCTCTTGCAACACCTACCGTCTTACTTGGGTTTCTCTTACCTTGGACTTGGGGTATCTCTTCACGGCTGCTCCAGCAAAGCGCAGCCACTGCTCCTTACCTTGGACGAGGGGTATCTCCTCACCACCGCCCCTCCTGACCTTGAACATGGAATAGCTCCTCTAGGCCCTCCTGCGCCTGTGCAGCCATACCCTGCTGATGCTGCTAAGTCGCTTCAGTCGTGTCCGACCACCTGCGACCCAATAGACAGCAGCCCACCAGGCTCCCCCATCCCTGAGATTCTCCAGGCAAGAATACTGGAGCGGGTTGCCATTTCCTTCTCCAACACATGAAAATGAAAAGTGAAAGTGAAGTCGCTCAGTCGTGTCCGACTCTTAGCGACCCCATGGACTGCCTCCTACCAGGCTTCTCCGTCCATGGGATTTTCCAGGCAAGAGTACTAGAGTGGGGTGCCATTACCTTCTCCCAGCCATACCCTAGGAATGACAAATTTGGTGTTAATGAGTGACTTCACTTCACTTCCTCAGAGAGTTAAAAGGATTAAAAACATTATTAATTTGCTTTATAATGGGTTCAGTCCCTTTTTCGGGAAGGTCCCCTGGGGGAGGGCGTGGCAACCCACTCCAGTATTCTTGCCTGGAGAATCCCATGAACAGAGGAGCCTGGTGGGCTACACTCCATGGGGTTGCAAAGAGTCAGACACAACTGACGCGACTTGGCACAGAATGGTATCTGCTTAAAGCTAGCAGCAGTTTATTAATATTTATATTTTGAAGGTTTCAACAGTACTAATTTTATTTCTGTTTATACTCTGTTGGTTTTGCCTATTGTCCTTGTTCCTTTTGTTNTCCATGGGGTTGCAAAGAGTCAGACACAACTGACGCGACTTGGCACAGAATGATATCTGCTTAAAGCTAGCAGCAGTTTATTAATATTTATATTTTGAAGGTTTCAACAGTACTAATTTTATTTCTGTTTATACTCTGTTGGTTTTGCCTATTGTCCTTGTTCCTTTTGTTCACTTGGAAACTGAATAGGCCAACAAATAAAATGAGTACTAAGGGGGTGGTCTAAATAAGACCCTAACAAAGTGTAACTACCAAATTACCAAGATAATCTACCTAACCGATGCCCCACATGCGCTCCATTTCCCGTGACGCTTATGCTGCATTGCTTTTGCCTGCCCTCGAACTTACTAAACTGTTGCATTAGTTAGCCTTTGCTGCATAAAAACAAAAAATTACCACAAAGCTAAGATACAAGCATTTGCTATTTGTATCAATTAGTGAGGCTGTCCAGGTCATCTGCGGATCTCTGGAAACTTTTGGCTGCTTCGCTGGTGCTGTGTGGTCTAGGGGTCCGCAGCCTGCATGTCCCCTCACTGCTCCATGTGTGGTCTCTTGTCCTGCAATGGGAGGGCCCAGGCTTGCTCACAGGGCAGCTGTGTTTAAAGAGGGCAGAATGGTCATTGCAAGGCCTTGCAGTCTGCATTTACAGCTCACACTTCTGTCTACTGTTAGTCAGAGTAAGTAATAGGCCTGCCACGATTCAAAGGATGGAGAAATAGATTTTTCTTTTTGTCAAGTGGAGTTGCAAATAATTTTTGGTCATTGCTTTCAATCTGCCACACCTGTCAGCTCTGTGAGTACAAGCACCGCATCCTTCTTATGTACTTTGGTGTTTTTGGCTACTGACATATAGTAGGCCTGAATGTCTTTTTAATAGTGACTAATTTAATGTAGGGAGGAAGCATTCAAGGAGCATTTCAGTGGACCTTAATTTTATACTTTCATCATACCATTAGTGAGAATGGTGTTTTCTATGGGCATGTTTCAGAGAGAATTTCTTTATTTTCCTTCTAGCCTTTGAACTTGATCAAAGGAGATGTTTAAAGCAAAACAAAGCAAAAGACAAATACCATTTGCATTAATGTTGTCTGGTATTTTTACCTTTACTTTTGTCTCGGAAGAACTCTCTTAAGTACTGTGTATTGTCACAATCCTGTTCCAGTTTTCAGGCTATACAAAGCATAGACTGCCTCCAACCTGAACATTCAGGAGACTTGGAGCTAAGATGCTGTATTAAAGTTGTGAGCCCAGGAGGAAAATTACTTCTGCTGCTTAGAAAATGATTGAATCATAGTGGAGTCAGATTAGCTGGCATTACTCTGTCCATCTAAGGGGATGCCTTCCTCTCTACAAACCTCAGTATTCCCATCTGGGACATTATTTCTCAGAATTATTTTCAGAGTTACGTGAAATATGTGAAGCACTAGCTCTCATCCCTTACTCATGGCAGGAACTCAGTAAAGTTTAGTTCTTTCTTCATGTGAAGCAGCTCACTGTCATGACACAATGCCATGCATCTGGGTTTCTCATTCTTGGCACTGTTGACGTTTGGATATTTCTTTATTGTGAGGGGCTGTCCTGTGCATTAGAGGATGTTCAGCAGCATTTCTGATACCTACTCACTAGATACCAATAGGACCACCTGCCAGTTGTGACAGATGAAAATGTCTACAGCTATTGCCAAATATCCCTGCAGGCAAAATGCAAACTTTTTTTTCAGCAGTGATATGGATCGGGAGGGAATGTGGCAGTATATCCGTAAATGTAGGATGGGAAAAAAATGAAAACACTTGTTTCTTCTCAGAGTGCCTGAAACTTTTACTGCCTGTTATTCCCATCATTTTTAATGAACATATTGTCTACTGTGCTACATAAAATGGCTAGCATTTGCTATGTGTCACTAACTGTACTAGTAAGCTTTGCATGCAGTAATAGTTGAATGTTGTGTCAGATTGGCATTCCGTTGTGTACAAGGACCTTATCTTATACCAGCTCCAAGCATAATGCATTTGTACTTACTAGGTAGCTATTCTGCATGTTCATTGGTCACAGTGCATCTAACTCAAGCAGTAGGGAGCTGAAAATGAAATGGAGGAGTGGAAAAACGTAGAAAATGAGTTTATATTTTCTGAAAATGTCAGTTCAGTTCGGTCACTCAGTCATGTCTGACTGCAGCCCCATGGACTGCAGCACGCCAGGCTTCCCTGTCCATCACCAAGCTCCCAGAGCTTACTCAAACTCATGCCCATTGAGTCAGTGATGCCATCCAACCATCTTATCCTCTGTTGTCTCCTTCTCCTCCTGCCTTCAATCTTTCCCAGCATTAGGGTCTTTTCAAATGAGTCAGTTCTTCACATCAGGTGGCCAAAGTATTGGAGCTTCAGCATCAGTCCTTCCAATGAATATTCAGGACTGATTTCCTTTAGAATTGACTTGTTGGATCTCCTTGCAGTCCAAGGGACTCTCAAGTATCTTCTCCAACACCACAGTTCAAAAGCATCAGTTCTTCGGTGCTCAGCTTTCTTTATAGTCCAACCCTCACATCCATACATGACTACTGGAAAAACCATAGCTTTAACTAGGTGAACCTTTGTTGCCAAAGTAATGTCTCTGCTTTTTAATATGCTANACTCTGCGACCCCATGGACTGCAGCACGCCAGGCTTCCCTGTCCATCACCAAGCTCCCGGAGCTTACTCAAACTCATGCCCATTGAGTCAGTGATGCCATCCAACCATCTTATCCTCTGTTGTCTCCTTCTCCTCCTGCCTTCAATCTTTCCCAGCATTAGGGTCTTTTCAAATGAGTCAGTTCTTCACATCAGGTGGCCAAAGTATTGGAGCTTCAGCATCAGTCCTTCCAATGAATATTCAGGACTGATTTCCTTTAGAATTGACTTGTTGGATCTCCTTGCAGTCCAAGGGACTCTCAAGTATCTTCTCCAACACCACAGTTCAAAAGCATCAGTTCTTCGGTGCTCAGCTTTCTTTATAGTCCAACCCTCACATCCATACATGACTACTGGAAAAACCATAGCTTTAACTAGGTGAACCTTTGTTGCCAAAGTAATGTCTCTGCTTTTTAATATGCTAATTTTCTCCCAAGGAGCAAGTGTCTTTTAATTTCATTCGTACTTACTAGGAAGTTGTACTTACTAGGTAGCTATTTTACATGTTAATTGGTCCCATTGCACCTAATTCAAACAGTAGGGAGGTGAAAATGAAATGGAGGAGCAGAAAAACAGAAAATGAGTTTATATAAATCTAAATGTGGTAGGACACAAATATTTATTCTTTTTGAAAAACTCAAAAAATCAGCTATTCTGAGAAAAGTAAACTCACCACTAACTTTCATCTTCGTTATCAATATATGGTCAGAAGATATAAATAAATAGCCCCTTTAAAGTTAATTTTTTTCTATTTATTATGAAGAAGAGTCAAGTAGTACTTAGAAGTTTTTGATTCATTCATGTTTTATGTTTTATTCAGTGTAATAATTAATTGTTAAAGATGTCAGAGTTAAACTTTAAATTCAGGACAGGGTTTTATTTCCTTTTTTTTTTGCTATTAAAATATGTATTTCCAATTACATAATTAAGTTAGAAAATTAAAACAGAAATTTATACTTAAGGAGTAAAAGTCTCTACATTGCTATGTATGGGTCTGAATTATCATTTTAGCAATTAATGTAACATGTAACTGGATGAATGTAGCATAATTGTAATTAGTGATCTCCTATCAAAGGACATTTAAATTGTTTACAGTGTTTTGCTGCAGCTCAGATGGTAAAAAACCTGCCTGCAGTGCGGCAGACCTGGGTTCAGTCCCTGAGTTGGGTAGATGCCCTGGAGAGGGGAATGGCAACGCACTCCAGTATTCTGGCCTGGAGAATTCTGTGGCTGTACAGTCCATGGGGTCGCAGACAGACATGACTGCGTGGCTTTCACTTTCACTTCACTTCACAGTCTTGTAATTTTTTTCACACTTGCCCATATAAGTCTTTAGTACACATTTCTGGAAGTAGAATTGCAGAGTGCATGTGGTTGTTCAGTCGCTAATCGTGTCGGACTCTGGACTGCAGCCCCCGGTGGGTGATGCTGTCTAAGCATCTCATCCTCTGCTGCCCTCTTCTCCCTTGCCTTCAGTTTTTCCCTGCATCAGGGTCTTTTCCAGTGAGTCGGCTCTTTGTATCAGCTGGTCAAATTATTGGAGTTTCAGCATCAGTCCTTCCAATGAGTATTCAGGGGAGCCCTGATTTCCTTTAGGATGGACTAGTTTGATCTCCTTGCAGTCCAAAGAACTCTCAAGAGTCTTCTCCAGCACCACAATACGAAAGCATCGATTAATTCTTCGGCGCCCAGCCTTTCTTATGGTTCAGCACTCACATCCATACATGACTACTGGAAAAACCCGTAGCTTTGACCATATGGACCTTTGTTGACAAAATGATATCTTTGTTTTTTCATACACTGTCCAGGTTTGTCATAGCTTTTCTTCTAAGAAGCAAGCATCTTCTAACTCCATGGCTGCAGTCACCGTCCACAGTGATTTTTGAGCCCAAGAAAAGAAAATCTGTCACTGCTTCTACTTTTTCCCCTTCTGTTTGCGATGAAGTGGTGGGACTGGATGCCCTGATCTTAGGTTTTATAATGTTGAGTTTGAAGCCAGCTTTTTCACTGTCCTGTTTCGCCCTTATTAAGAGGCTCTTTAGTTCCTCACTTTCTGCCATTAGAGGGGTATTATCTGCATATCTGAGGTTGTTGGTGTTTCTTCCTGCGGTCTTAATTACAGCTTGTGCTTCATCCAGCCTGGCATTTTGCATGGTGTACTCTGCATATAAGTTAAATAAACAGGGTGACAGTATACAGCCTTTTCATACTCCTATCCCAATTTTGAACCAGGCAGCTGTTCCATGTAAGGTTCTAACTGTTGCTGCTTGACCTGCATACAGGTTTGTGGCCTGAATAGACACTCTTATCTGAATATTTCACATTATATGTAGTACATATATAATGTTTCACATATGTAGTATATATATCTTGCAGCATGTTTCCTCCAAAACCTCCCTCCATGAAAAGAAGCTGCGGTATATTCTTTCTTTCTATTAATTAATCATCCAACAGAGAGATGATGAAAAGTCACTCTTTTTCTTATAATCTCATCCAAGATGAGGTACTAAAATTAAATCTCAATGGTGTCTATTATGACTGAAAGTAAATTTGAAAGTGGAGTCACTTTCTATCTCTGATTCCTAACCACATCTTCTGAATGGCATCTAAGATGCTGTTTTTCAAACTTCAGATTGTGCAGTCATTTTAATGGATGTGAAAAATTGTCATTAATTTTTAATTAAGTCAAATAGAATGTGTTTTCTTACAGTGGGCTCTGGTCAAGGGGTGTGAGTATATCTGATCCTGGAAAATGCCCCTGGTTACAAGGAAGGGAGTGCTGCCAGCTCTACCTGTAACGATCCAGCCCTGTAGCCTTGGCTGTGCAGGCCTCACTAAGAACTCCTGCTAGCCTCTGATATCGGTGGTGGAATCATCAGAGATGCACAGAAAATAACCCGTTAGCCTTTCAGGCAGAACCCACCACGTATTCAGAACTTAGCCAGTTATAGCTTTAGTCTCTCATGTGAGAAATAGGAGCAGTTCACCGGGGGAGGTATTTTATTTATTGCTACCTAGCTACATTCTCTCTTTCCCTTTCCGTGGTGTGAGGATGTTCCTGAAAGCTCGTTGCTGAGGGAGAGAGACGCAGAGTTTAGGCCTGTCTTCTCACAGTCAGTTCAGTGTCTCCCTTTCTGTTTCAGAGTCCGTCCTCAAAAGCACAGAACTGTGTGCAAAGGGAAAGTGAGAGGAAGCACTGGGGGAGCAGGAGGAAAGTAGGGACTTTCCCTGGTCTTTCCTAATCCTTCAGTTCCAAAGGCCTAGTTGGTACTTCAGAATTTTGAAATAAAACCTGCTCTTACAATTAATGCAAATATTACTCAGTGATTCATCCTTTCCAAATAATTCTTGGTTTCATTTGACATTTTATTTTTAAATCATGAATTAACATTGACATCACTCCCAGGGTACTGTTACCTCAGCTCTTCACAGAGAACTGTCTTACAAAGGCCAAGTTCAGATTTTAACCATCATCCTTATCTCTTGGGCTGCTTTTGGGCTTTTAAAACTATGATATTTTGGTACAGGTTCGTACATAAATCATAGGGAGGATATCGGAGGGAGGACTCTTATGTAATTGGGTGTTTTTTCCAGTGATTTGATTTAGAGATCTTCAAGATTTTCACTACAGTGATGATCATGATAATAACCCTGCGTCATTTCTAATCAAGTAGATTTAGTTGCATTTTTAGAATTAGGGTCAGGCCCACCTTACATTAAATCAAAGGTCAGGAAACCATCCACAGGTTTAAATATATATGTAAAATCAGTGTAATCAAGTTTCTGAACAGGTTTTGTCAGTTTAACAAACCAGCAGCCTCCTTTTGCTTTTGAAGACTGTGGGCTAAGATTAGAGGATTCAGGTGATGAGCCCACATTAAAGGCAAAAAAAAATTGGTCTTAATATTTTTCTTGGAAGCTAAGGCTTCTGTGGTGTTCTGAGAAAAAGAATTTTTCACATGGAATGTTGTAACCAGTGTTAGCCATGTGTTTCAGTGTAAGACTATTTGCTATCATTCTTTTCTTTTTAATATTTCTTTACTTCTTTTTAGTATTTATTTATTGAAACTCTTGGTTGCGCTGGGCTTCTCTTGTGGCTCAACTGGTAAAGAATCCGCTTGCAATGCGAGAGACCTGGCGGGGTGCAATCCCTGGGTTGGGAAGATCCCCTGGAGAAGGGAATGGCTACTCACTCCAGTATTCTGGACTGGAGAATTCTGTGGACTGTGTGGTCCATGGGGTTGCAAAGAGTCGGACACGACTGAGCGACTTTCACAAACTTGGTTGCTCTGGGTCTCGGCTGCAGGATCTTTAGTTGTGACATGAGGGATCTTTTAGTTGTGGTATGTGGGATTTAGTTCCCTGATGAGGGATTGAACTTGGGCCCCTACACTGGAGCATGAAATCTTAACCTCTGGACCACCAGGAAAGTCCCTAGTATTCTTTATGTTACTGAAAATCATGCTAATGAGTCTTTAATTTGAATATATATGGAAGTCCATATTAAAAATCCCCACTTACGAAAAAAGTTCTGATGTAGGTGACTTGTTCTTTGAATAAGCATTTGTTAGCTAACTAACATTCCGAGCAGAATTCTGTTTCTTTTGAAGGTCCATTCCCCCATCACAATCTCTCAAATTGCCCATAAGGAAACATAGGACACTGTAGGTTAGTTATATATCCACAGTCACACACCCAGCAGTGGCAAAACTCTTGAATTTCAAATGACTTAATTCTTCACTGTATCAGGTCAATTTTCCTCCTTTTAGCTGGCCTTAATCAACTACAACTGTTTGTAATGTGTTAGTTTCTTGTTTTCAACAAATATTTTTCCTGCAGATCCGTAGGAGTTCTTGCTGAGTAGAGCTCAGAGCTGCTCTTTCCCCTTTGTTGAAGTTGGGCATGTTTTGCCTCCCACAAGGAACCCTCCAGTGCCTCCCCGACCCCTGCCCAGTCACACAGTGCTGTAGTGGGAAAGGATCTCATTGGAGATTGGCGTCCTCTTTGGGGGATTTTGGATCGTTGAATGATATATTCATTAGAGTGTGGGCTAAACCGTTTTAACAAAGAGACCTGACAGTACACTGGGTTAAGCAACAGGGGAGCCGATTTCTTCTCTCTTATCACCATCGTTCAGCTGCTGTTCACCATTATGTAGGTGGTAGAAGCCACAGTGGGAAAGGGAAGGAACAAAAACACGGAGGAAGGATGTCAAGAGCTTTAAGCCCAGACCTGGAAATGGCACACAGTAAATAGTTCTGACATGCCACCGGCAGGCGTGTCTTCAGACGACCGTCCCTAACTCCACAGGCATATGGGGTGTACTCTGACTGAGCGTGTTTCCAGCTGCAAGTCTATTACTGTGGGAAAGGAGAAGACAGATTCTGGTGGGCTGCAGACAGCTTTAGGGCAGCTCCCATCTCAAGTGCCCTTGAATGCTTTATAGACTTCATGAAGAAAAAGAGAAAAATTAGCCTCAATACTTACTTTCAACTGTGTGTTTTTAAATCTTCTAATTTTTTCAGGGAATATGTGTAAAATTTGATCTAAGTAAATTTAACTACAGTTAACTAAAGTTAACCTATACATATTTAAAATAATGATGAGTACTTCTTATGGAAATCCAAAGTGATGTGTGATTTTAAACACTTTTTTTATCTGGTCACGTGGCTCTTCATTTTTGTCAGGACCTTTGGGTAATAGAAGATGGCTAGGGCCTTTGGTGTATTGACATCTGGCTGGGCTGAGTAAATCTGAGACTCTAGCCTTGCTAATAAAGGCTCCTATGTTCAGGCCTTTTGATTGCACACTTCCTATCAATGTTTTCTGTACTGCTCTGACAGTGAGGAAGTGGCCTGAAACAGCGGCGAGTTCTAGAGGGCAGCGCACTGCACGCTGCGGCTGTCCTCCCCTCGTGCTGTGCAAAGCACTGACCGGCCCCCCGGCAGCCGAAGGACTCCCTCTGAGTTTCTCAGCTCAAGTGGCATGTAGAAAGTGGGGGGATAGTTCCAGGCCCATGACAGAATTCACGAAGGGTTGGAAAATAACCTACACAAAGAGTTCAGTGAATCTTTGAAGTCTGGATGGTAGCAAAAAGAAATGGGCTCTAAGAAATCTGATGGCATGATTTCTGTACCGAGGATGAAGGCTTGCTGTACCAAACTCCAGGACACTGTTGTGAGGTTGACATAAGGGCTGTGGGTTATGCGTAATTGGTAATTCCTTGATTATGCAATCTTTCTACTGTTAGATTCCCAAGAGGAACTACACAGTATTTCCTCCTAAGGTCTTTAAAAAAGGTGGTGGGGGAGGTTATATTTACTGAAATAATACAGTTTACTCCTTTATAGTGGAAGTTTTAAGGTTTATTCCAGTCTTCACGGTTCGGTTTTGTATTCTTTTATTGCACAGCTCCAGAATGGCAGAAGACGACCCATATTTGGGAGGACATGAACAAGTAAGTAGTATAATAATCTTGCTAATAATTTTTACAACAACAGTATAAACAAAAGTAACTGTCAGGAAAACTCTTAAAAGAGGTAAAAATTTCTTTTAAATTGTTTTTCTTGTCCATTTACATAAGGTCTTAGAGCATTTACTTAAGGTCTTAGAGGACATGCCATGTAAAACAACAGTATCCCTGCTGTTACACTCTTGTAGCATAAACGTTATCCATGCTACTGGTGAAATGATAGCTACTATGTTAGTTTGTTGGGGCTGCTGTAACAAATTACCACAAACTGGGTGACTTAAAACAGCAGATGTATATTCCCTCTCAGTTCTGGGGGCAAGCAATTCAAAAGCAAGATGACGGCTGGACTGGTTAGTTCTGGAAGTTCTGGAGGAGAGCCTGTGCTTCTCTGCTAGCTTCTGGTGGTCATTGGAAGTCCTTGGCATTCCTTGGCTTGTAGCTGCTCCTCTCCAGCACATTCCTTCTTCTCTTTGTCTCCTCTGTATCTCCATACCCAAATCTCCCCCCTCTTTTCTCTTATAAAAGTACCAGGCAGTAGATTGAGGGCCCATTCTTCAGGATGACCTCATCTCAACTTGATCATATCTGCAAAGACCCTATTTTTAAGTAAGGTCACATTCACAGATATTAGGAGTTAGGACTTGAACATATCATTTTGGCGGGAGGCCAAAGTATTTATTTAAAATTCATCTAATGAGGAGGCAGATTGGTATAGTGAAAAGGAGTTAGAATTCAAAGATCTTAACTAAGTGCTGACTGCTCTTAAAACTTGAGGAATCACTTAGCTCCCCCACCCCCCACCCCACTCCATGTTCACGTACAGGGGTGTTAAAAAGACTTAATGGGCAATGAATGTGCTTTGGGGACATGGAACTGTTCATTATAATTATATTAGCAATTATAAAGGGATATTAGTGTCTTTTTTTTTTTCTCCTAATGTCATAACTTGAAAAATTTCTATTTCAAGCCTATAGAAATGTTGAATAGTCCAGCAAATATTTATTGGTTGTTAATATTTTGCTCTATACATATATATGTGTGTGTACACACACAGAAAGAAATCTATAGTGTGTGTATATATATATATGTAATGAACCATTTGGAAGCAATTTTCAGACTATAGGGTAATTGCAATGGCAATATTAAGGGTATTTAAAATAGTGACATTTATTCACTCATGATCTATTTATTGAGACATCACTATGTACCAGAACATTGGCTAAGGCAGGATACAGAAGTGTGACACATTTCAGGAAGCTGCCATTTTTCTGGTAGGAGGGACAGAGACATGAAAAGTTTCCCTGTGATAATGAACACTGCAGTAGTAGTCTGCGTGCAATGGGACACAGATGTCGAGAGGGAATAAGGGCATGGTTATACAGACGTTCCAAAGGCAGGCTGTGTAAGTGGATATTTGAAATGTGTAGTTTGCTAGGCTAGGCAAAGAGAGGGAGCAGTGGGTACCAGGACATCTGGTCCAAATTTCATAATCATTTCACACTTTGGCCACATTAAAAAAATGTATTTCCCAAATTTATGCATGCGAAGAATCAGTCAGAAAGCCAGAAGTGAAATGTTTTTTGAGGAATCTAGTATTACTTCTTTAAATAAAATACTTATGTCACATTCATTACTCTTCATAATGTTCTCATTGATTTAGAAAGAATGAGTATGCATTGCTTTCATATTAAGATGCTGCTTTTGAATTTTACTGTATAAATTATACAGATAAATCTAGCAGCATTCTCTCTGATTACAGCATGACAAACATTTGGCTACACATACTATCAAAAACCTGTGCGTTACCTTTCACTTTTAATATGCTGTCTCTAACAAAGGCAAACACTAACCAGCATTAGGGTTGGTTGGCTTGGTTTTAAACCATGCTTTCCTGTCTATGCACAGGAAATCCTATCAGCAAGAGACGGTCCTTTATGCCACACAAGAGTAAAACCTGCTGAAAATCGTAATTTCGAAAGCTTTTCTTTGTGGGCATTTTTGTCAGCACCAGAGGTGGGGACATGTTCTGATATTTCCAGTTTTAAAGAGAGAGGTCCTTGAAGTTTGAGTTTTTTTCCCCCTTGTCTCAAGATTAATAATTTATAATTCCTGAAATTTACATGTCTTCAGTGAGATCCTCAGTACTTTAAAGTGTTCGGGGGTTTACTCCCCACCCCTGACCTAAAGCACGTGTAAGCTGGAGCACATAACCCCTGCTTTGCTCTTCTTGTCTGAAGCGGGGCTGTGTCTCTCCTGAGATCAGAGTTTTTGCCCTCTAACCAGTCATTTCCTGCAGGACCACAGGAAAGTTTTTTGTTCTGCTAGATCATCTTTTCTGCTCTGAGACTGGTAAATTCTTGTTATAAGATGGGGCCCATTTTTATAACAACACGTTTTTTCATTCCTTTATTTCCCTTTCAGCAAACAGTGAATAGTGTAGATGAACTTTACTCCTGAGCATTGATGTGAAACACATTTATTGTTCCTCAGTTGAAAATTTGCGTACCTCACGACTGGATCTGAAGCGTTCTTTGTTTAAACACTGTATTTCTTAGTCTTGATTTTAACTAGACATACTATTGATAGATTCTTAGGTATCCAAGAGTGTCCAATAATATACTAGTAAAGAAAAGGAGTAAAATATTGGTGTTTATTTTTAACGCCTGATCCAGCACATTTACTAACTAGTGTATTATAAAAACTGAAGTGTGTTTGATTTCTGTGTTGTCCACAGACATTTCATAGATGACTTATTTAGACTGAAATAAATATGAAACTCAGAAATACAAATTTTAAATCCTGAATGAACTAAGTAGGAAGGAAATGTTACTCTTGGGATAAGTCATTTTTAGTAACGTTTCAAGATCGATTTGGAATGGATTGCCATTTCCTTCTCCAGGGGATCTTCCTGACCCAGGGAGCGAACCCAGGTCTCCCACATTGTGGACAGACGCTTTACCGTCTGAGCCACCAGGAAAGTACTTCATTCTTAACTCCTGTTATTTACTCAGTGATACCATACTAACACCAGCATATCTAACATTCCGATTCAGATCTGTTTCTGCATTTATAATCTCTATGTATTTCTGCCAGGAAGATAGGAGCTTCTTGAGAAAGCATAATTTCTATTAGATTCCACATATCTGAAATAACCATTCTGAAGATTCTGTTGCTTGTCTCTTAACTATCTCTTCCCAACATTACATTATTAGTGATTATAATTGGGGGGAAAAACATGAAAGCCTAACATGTACTCTAACTATGCTCCTTTTCCTTTTTTAAGTTTCAATAAAATATCATATTAAGGCAGTTCCAATAAGCCTTCATGTACAGCAGCTCAGAAAAATAGAACAGATATCTACTTCAGCACTAAAAATGAGTGACCAGAATATCTCAAGGAAATCAGGCAGTGACTTCAATACAAATTAAAACTACATTTCAAATATAACCATGTTGTTTCTCTAATTCATCCAAAGAGAAAGACAAACATGAAAAGAAGCAAGGCTAACAATTGCTGAACCGGTATGAAGTATGAGGACTGCAGTACTCCATTTTGGTAAACTGGAATGCTCTCACAACACCAAGTTTTAAAAGTATACACACACCCTGCACACGTTCTTTCGTTAGTTGGTTCTTATAAAATTAATAAATGTGTAAGTCTAGAAGAAATTTCATTTTAAAATTTCAAAAATGGTACAACTCAACTCTTTATTAAAAGGACACTATAAACCAAGTCCCAATTAAAAACTTTCCACACAAAGTGGTAAAGAGGGAGAAGAATGGGATAAGGCTTTGAGTTAGGTTTTCAGTAGAAAAGCTGCCTAATTAACTAAGGTTTGGTAAAGGTGGAAGAGATCTGACATCTATTTAGTGTTTCTGACAAGCAAACCGTCCCTAAATGACAGCAATACAGCACAATGGCTGATGGGGCCACATGTCCACAGATTTGGTCACTAAGTACAAAATGAGCCTAAATAAATTCAGTGTTATTACTTACAGCAAAAGCCACACCAGCATGGTATCAGCTCCCTGGGTCTCTGCTCCCACTGATGGACACCAAACCAGAGGGGCCAGGTGACAGGCCACACATGGTGACAAGCAGTGTAGGCAAGAGGCAGCTGCTGCTAAGGAATCAACTCTATAACTACAGCTCAGCAGTTTCACAGTCTCGAGGGGAGGGCAAGCGGAAACTGACTGCCAAGCTTAACTGAAACCAGGAGATGAGAAATGGCCCAATGGACTTTCTCACAAGGCTGCTTATCTCTCTCTGTTCCTGAAGGAACAGGCACCCCTACCCTATACTGTAATTAGGCCTTGCTGCTGTGCCCTGCCAGGAGACAGGCAAGGTCAGGGCGCCAGTGCAGAGCTGCCCCCTACAAGGATTATCAACAATATAATCGCTGTTATTCTTGTTAAGGTTAGAACTGCTACTTCAGCAACCAGAAAAAACCTAATCAATTTCTAGATCCAGCTCTGGAAAAGTTAAAAGCCCAATACTGTTTTAATTCCCCTCCCTCCACACAAGTGAATCCAGAAACTCAATGACACAAGTACAGGGGAATTAAGCACCTGAGAGACGGGACAAGCCTCTACTGAAGCACCCCCTGTGTACTAGGTGCTGTGCTAGAAACTACAGCCTGGACTCCTGACGGTGGCTCTGTATCCCTTTACTCCACCGTTCTTGTGTCTGGATCCCTTTCTTTGTCTTCCCACTAAAGCAAAGATATATGGTATAAAACTGAATAAAACCTAGTACAACATAATGTTCCTGTACCACTCAGCTGAAGGAGGGTGGGATGGGTGGATAGCTCTTAAAAAAAAATTGAGTTCATTTTTACTGATGACAAATTTATTATCATAATCACTGATTAGGCAGCTATTAGGCTGACTTTCAAAAGAGGCACTGAAACTTTCTGAGGAAAAGAAAAAAAAACAACAATCCAATTTCATCATTAGTATCTTATGAAACATATCACTACAATCACTGCATACCCATTCATTAAACTTTGGTCATAGGAGTGTCATTCTTGATATTCTTTTCTCTAATTTTTTCTTCAAAGTCCTCTGCTAAATTCATCCCCTTGTAAGCACCTGACACTGATGAATGGGGTGAATCAAAACCAAGTTTTCTCCATTGCCTCGGGTCTTTTAAAAACACTGATCACAAACAATATTAAAACGACAACTACTAGAACAGCAAAGGCCCAGCAACACAGCTCCATTAATTCTAATGGGACTTTGCACAGAGTATCGAGCAATATTATTTTTAAGTCTTTAAACTGTACAAACTCAGTGCAAGGAGCTTAATTCTAGAACTGCTTCATAACATAAGCAAACAGTATTTACTCAGTACTGACCACTCTGCCCAAAGCTTTATACACCACAGCATCATGTACATCTGATGGGCTCTGAGGCAAAGCAGGTGGCTGAGGGGTGGCCCTCAGCTTGGCTGCTCCACAAGCAATGACCTACTCTGCACTGTTTCTCCAGACGAACGTGGAAGGCACAGGTATGCACAAAAACTTAGCTACAAAATACTTTAACAATTGATAAAATTCTTTTCAACATCAGCCTGATCTTTCTCCCTAAAGTTCTTCTCAAAGCCCTACCCTCCCTGATTTGCGGTTCCAACACACTGAATTTGCTCTCACCATAAGCTCCCAAGTATTCTCAGAATCACTACAGATTGCAGTTCACTTCAGATATTCTCATTTAGAAGGCGCTCAAGATGTCATGCAGTTGAACACTGAAGTTACTACGCCACTATTATCCTGATTTGTTGCAAGTCATTTTCAGTCACTCTTTCCCCAACAGTTATTACAACAGGCATAAAGCATCTCAAAATAAAACATGAAAATAAAGGTGCAGAAGCAGAGAGAGAGTGTGTAACACTGAATGACTGGGATATTAGGAGGAGATCTTTCAAACTGAATTATCAACCTCAAAATTGAGAAAAAGAATTTTTTAGGGTCTGCTTTTTATTGTATTAAGATTATGACTTATAAGATCACTTCTTAAATTCACCAGGTTCATTCTGGTTGCATGTATATAAGTTACAAACAACATTATTGAGTCTCACTGCTACATGACAAATATCACCTAGGTACCCCAAATGCACTATTTCTAACCTTCACAATAAACAAGACAACTATCTCCATTTTTACAGATAAGAAATCAAGCTCAAAGGGAGGTAATTTATTCAAGGTCTCAGAAGTGTAAATGGCAAAACAGCCTGGTTTCCAATGGTACTGAGACTAACTGCTAAAGCCCAACCAATTTTCATTTTGCTGTCTCTGCACCTCACACTGGGCCTCTCACAAGAAGGTACACTCGACAGTGTCTTCTGTTCCTTCTTCACTCACTGCCCGACCACGCACTTCCCTTCTGTCCAATGGTAAAAACAGACATCCCTGTGACCCCCGCTCTTCCCCACACTCTCCCAGGGTCATTCTATCTAGGATCAAAGGTTCTCAGGTTTCAGTCCCCCACTATCAAGCTTGGATAAACTCACTATATTCAAAATCTAGTGCCTATATTGGAAGTGCCAAGTGGAAACTCCCTTTATTTTTCCCCCTCCACCATGCACCAGGCGTCTGACATTTTACCTGAGTCTGACCCACAGTGTCATGACTTAAACATCTGGCAGCTGAGGTGCAATGGCCCCAAAAGAGCCAAGAATAATGCTTTACTTCCCTTATGTTTCACATCAAATTTTATTTGCTCAAAATGTTTCTTAAATCTGCCCCTTTTGTTCATTTCAAACACTTGCTCCTTCACTACTCCTATGTGCATTTATTGTAATTTATCCTACACAGCAGTTGATCCGTTTAAAAACAAACAAATCAACAACCCCACACCGTTTGCCTGCTTTAAACCCTTCTGGTTTCTATGATGAAATCCAAGCTCCGTAATTCAGCCTACAAGACCCTTCCCATGATTCCCAGTCTGAATCTACCTTTCCAGTCACTCCATGACTTTCGTACTTATGGAATTTTGAGTCCACATTCATCTCTTTACTCCACATTAAGACCATCTACACCTCTCCCTTTATGCTGGCAGGGGTGGGGGGACTCCCTCCCTGGGTGCCCATGTATCCTATGGCGAGCCTGATAGTCTCCTATCTTTATCTGTCACTCATTCCTCAAGAGAACTAAGGTACTGAGCTGTCCAGGATGCCTCCTTTTCACAGTCACATCACTATCACGGAATTTACCACACTGTATTATAACCTACCCACCCGTCTTCAAGCTAGACTGAGATCCCGGAGGGTCAATCATCTTTCAGAATAACAGCTCTTGGCATAGTGCTCGGCATTTCTCAAATGTTCCGTAAGTATTAGCTGAATGAGCTAACCAACACAATTCGTAGATAAGACAACTACTTCTGCCCATTCCCACGGCTATGGAACCTAGACCTTTCAACGGTCTCCTCTGCATGATCAGACCATATTAAGCAGTGCCTACTGCAAGAGACACAGGTTCAATCCCTTGGTCAGGAAGATCCCCTGGAAAAGGGAATGGCTACCCATCCAGTATTCTTGCCTGGAGGATTTCATGGACAGAGGAGCCGGTGGGCCAGTGTCCATGGGTCACAGAGTTGGACATGACTGAATGACTAACAGCAGGACACACAGGAATTCAGTGTAAGGTGGATGCTAGTTCTGCCCCCTCCTCCCTCATACATGCTAATGGAAGTGTGCCTCCTCTACCAACTTGGAACTACATAACTGCTCTATATTCTCATTTCATCTCTGGATTTCTTCTCTGCTATTCATATGAAGTTTGCTAAATCTTTCTAACTATTCCTCCCACACTTACTCTTGAGCTTTCTAATGAATGGCAAACCATTACTCTTTGGAGATATCCTTTGATTTCACACGTAAATATCTCAGAGATGTCTTTTTTTAAAAAATACTCATATGTTGATAGTTGAGAGCTGCATCTTTACAAAACTGGATTCTATGCAATTGAAATTTCCTCCGAAATTATGGGTACTTGGTGTTCATACCTTCCTTGGAGAAGGAAATGGCAACCCACTCCAGTATTCTTGCCTGGAGAATCTCAGGGATGGGGGAGCCTGGTGGGCTGCCGTCTATGGGGTCACACAGAGTCGGACACGACTGAAGTGACTTAGCAGCAGCAGGTGTTCATACAATCACTGACACTTCTAAGGAAAAATGAAAGCACTGCCATGTTTTAAAGGAAAGCAGTGAAGGGACTCTTAGTTTTCTATTCCCAGACCTCTTAATGATTTGCTTTTAGAAACAAGCCACACTGCAGAGAAAGTTAAAATCCCTGCACAATCAGTACACAAGAAAAACTTGGCTCGGGAAAATTCAACATTCAGTAACTGTCCTGCCTCACGGGAGCCTTTGGAACATGCACTCAAGAGCTACGGAAGACGGCTGGTTAAACAGGTAGAGTCAGCAAGTCGAACTCTGGGTGGGAAAGAACACCCAAAGCATCAGAGCACCATAGTCTTGAATCGAAACAGAACCCAATACTTTAAAACCAAAAATTCATGATTAGACCATACTATCCCAAGCTTGAGACTATGTGCACCTAGTCTTAGATCAAAAGATAACTCGAGAGCTGCCTCTTCTACATGGGATCAATGTAAAAGTAAAAGCAAATCTGTCTTCTCAACAGCAAGTACACCACAAGGGGATACAAGAGGCTTGCACCGAAGCGCACTGCAGAGACCTGCCCAGCAAACTGAACCTCAGCGCAATGCCCTGGGGGCTCAGACGGTAAAGAATCCGCCAGCACTGTGGGAGAGAAGGGTCCGACCCCTGGGTCGGGAAGATGCCCTGGAAGAGGGCATGGCAGCCCACTCCAGTATTCCTGCCTGGAGAACCCCCATGGACAGAGGAGCCGGGAGGGCTACAGTCCACGGGGTCTCAGAATCGGACACGACTGAGCGACTAAGCATCGCACAGCAAAAGGAGAGAGTCAGCTTTGCTCGGGATGGTGGTTACACAAGTGAACGCACACGTCAAGACCCAGCTTGCTGTACACTTAGGCTTCCTGCGTTCTGCTTTTCACACCTCAAAAAAAAAAAAAAAAAAAGAGAGACAGGAGGCTCAAGAAGGGAAAAGCGACCACGACATCGCTCAACAGGAGGAACACACGAAGTTCAACGCCTGGTTTTGGAGTGTTTTTCTTTACCCCGAGAATTCGGCTCCCACGTCTCCGACGCGATAGAGGCCCGCAGCCCTCGTCAGCCTCGGGGGCCGCCGCGGCTCGCCGCCCGCTCGGAACTGCACCCCCCACTTCCGGGACTGGCCGCCGCCGCCTCTCGCGCCAAAACGCGACCTCCCCTCCAAGCCCTCCCAGGCCGGTCCCCGCTGTCTTCCTCCCCCGCCAACTCGCGGGTAGGTCCTGACCCCCCGCTTTTCCAGACGCCGAGGCTGCAAGCCGGGGCCCGGTTCCGGCGACCCTTCCAACCTCCTGCCCCCACCGCCCCAGCCGGCGCCTGTCTCCCCGCCGCCCCTCACTCCCGCGTCACCCCAGTGTGCCCGCCACCCCCCGCTGCCTCCCACTGCCCGTCACCCGCTTCCTCCCTGCCACCCCCCACTCGCCCGTCAGCCCGTCTCCCCTCACCACCCCCTCTCAGCACCACCCTCTCGCCGTCTCCCCTCACCCCCCCAGTCCCCGCGCGGAAGCTCACATTTTCCGCTGCCGCTCGAACTCTGCCTTCTTCTCCTCCTCCTCTCGCTTCTGCTTCTCGTCCAGGCTGCTGCGCTTGCTCACCGTGCGCCCGAAGATGTCGATGCGGTCGGGCGGGGACGAGGCGCGCTCCCGGTCCCGCTCGCGCCGGGACACGGCCGTGTTGGTGGAGCGCGAGCGGGACCGCGACTCCCGCCGCCGGTTCCGTTTACTTTCCCGGGACTTGGAGCGCTTCCGCACGCGCTCCTTGTCCCGAGAGCGCGACCGGGACCGGCTCCGCTTCTTGTTGTGCTTGCTGCTCTTGGTGTGCTTGGAGCGGGACGAGCTCCGGCTCCGAGACCGGCCCATCCTTCCGGGCGACGCTCTGACTAACCGCTGGCTTCGGGCCCTGCACGTGCCGGGCTACCCGCGCCTCCGCTTCCGGACGCGCACCGGTAGGCCTGTCGAGGCCGAGGGAAAGGAAGCTGGTCAGCGAGCTGACTCTCTCGTCTCTCCAGGAGGTCGAGGGCCGCCGCGAAGGCCGCCTCCAACGACAAGGCCGCAACGCCAGGAGTTGCTAAGATGGCAGCCGAGGCCGCACCGGCCGCCCCTCCCACAATGCCCCGCGCTCAACGCGCCGTCGCGCGAGCCCCGCCCCCGACGCTCCCTGCGGAAGGCGTGGCCGGAGCTTCCGAGGGCGTTCGGCTCTTTCCGCCGCCCTGTCGCGCGGGAGGCCGACTCTCTGGCCTCTGCTCAAGAGCACTTTTGCTTCCTGGTAAGATGCTAAGGTCGTGATCTTGGGCTCGTCCGGTTTTGGTGCAGGTGAAAGGTGCCTCAGTACGAACCGACTGACGGCGTTATTTCTTAGGAGCTGGTTTCGTCAAGCAGGCCAAAATAGTGTCAGTGACCCTGGCCATAGACCACTTTCCTCTCAGCTGAGCTCACTGGTGCTGTGCCCTGGAGACACCGCACTTTATGACGCGGTTGTGCAGCTCACTGGCTGGCAAGGAGGCTGGGGATACAGGAAGGCCAGGGGTTAATGCAGCGTTTCAAAGGCCAAGTGCAAAAATTCAGATATCTCCATCAAAACTGAGTTTAGAAAACGGCTTAAAACTCGAGAGAGATAAGCAGAGGGAAAATTAGCAGTTTTCCTTTTGAACAAGTAATAACCTATTAAAAAGGAAATTATTTTATCTGCAGTGGCATCAAAAACTGTAAAGTAATTAGGAATGAAGTTTAAGGAGTTACAGGATCCTGGTGATGAAATAAATCCATTACTCCTGGTGAAAACAAGACTTGAGTAAATGAAAAAAACGTGCCAGATCTTTGGATAAGAAGTCAGGACCAAAAATAGGCCAGTTCTTCCCAAGTCAAATTTGAAAATTACCACGATTGACATCAAAATCCCAAATTCTCACGAGGGTGACTTAAAAATAACTAATTGAAAGTTTTGTGTAGAGGATCACACAGTTGTAAATGATCAAGAAAACCCTAAAAAAAAAAAAAAGTAATAATAATAAAAAAATTAAACACCAAGCTGTTAGCACAGAAATAGGAATAACCATCAGCAGACTAATAGTGCAAATCCAGTTTTCCCTTTTTTTTTTTTAAGATAGATTCAAGTAATATTTAATAATATAGAGTATACAGAATTACCTTGTACTGGAAATACTTCTCTCAATCTGTTACATGTATAATATGTGTATACATATTATGGGCTTGCCTGATGGCTCAGATGACTGGGGTTCAATCCCCAGGTTAGGAAGATCCCCTTGAGTAGGAAATGGCAACCCACTCCAGTATTCTTGCCTGGGAAATCCCATGGACAGAGGAGCCAGGCAGGCTACAGTCCAAAGGGTCACAAAGAGTTGGACATGACTGAGTGACTAACACTTTCACACTACACTTCATGCTTACATATAATTCTCCAAGCAAGAGTTCAGTGGTACATGAACCAAGAACATCCAGATGTTCAAGCTGGATTTAGAAAAGGCAGAGGAACCAGAGATCAAATTGCCAACATCCATTGGATCATAGAAAAAGCAAGAGAGTTCCAAAAAAACATTGACTGCTGCTTTATTGACTATGCAAAAGCCTTTGACTGTGTGGATCACAACAAACTGAAAAATTCTTAAACAGATGGGAATACCAAACCATTTTACCTGCCTCCTAAGAAATCTGTATGCAGATCAAAAAGCAACAATTAGACCTGGACATGGAACAATGGATTGGTTTCAAATTGGGAAAGGAGTACATCAAGGCTGTGTATTGTCACCCTGCTTATTTAACTTATATGCAGAGTACGTCATGCTAAATGCCGCGTTACTTTGCTGACAAAGGTCCATCTAGCGAAAGCTATGGTTTTTCCAGTAGTCATGTATAGATGTGAGAGTTGGACCATAAAGAAAGCTGGGCGCCAAAGAACTGATGCTTTGAACTGTGGTGTTGGAGAAGACTCTTGAGAGTCCCTTGGACTACAAGAAGATCAAACCAGTCAATCCTAAAGGAAAATCAGCTCTGAATATTCGTTGGAAGGACTGATGCTGAAGCTCCAATACTTTGGCCGCCTGATGCGAAGAACTGACTTACTGGAAAAAACACTGATGCTGGGAATGATTGAAAGCAGGAGGAGAAAGGGACAACACAGAATGCGAGGGATGGCATCACCAACTCGATGGACGTGAGTTTGAGTAAGCCCTGGGAGTTGGTGAAGGACAGGGAAGCCTGGCATGCTGCAGGCCATAAGGTCACAAAGAGTCATATGCAACTGAGCGACTGAACTAAACGCATCTGCAATGAGGGCCATTTGATGTTAAAAAGTTAGTTTTTTCTTAGTAGTTGGTATATCGGTTTCCTAGAGCACCACAGTCAGACTGGTGGCACAAAGCAACAGAAACTTAATCGCTTGCGGCTCGGGGTCCAGCTGTCCAAACTCAAGACGTCGGCAAGGTTGGTTCTTTGGGAGGCTTGAGGAAGGCTGTATCCCATGCCTTTGTCTTAGCTTCTGGTAGTTGCATTCTTTCTTTCCTTGGCTTTTCCATCTCAGTCCCTGTCCTCACATGGCATCCACTGTGCATCTGTTCTCTTCTTCATGTGTGCTCACTTGTATCCAACTCTTTGTGACTCCGTGGACTGTAGCCCACCAGGCTCCTCTGTCCATGGGATTTCCTAGGCAAGACTACTGGGGTGGGTTGCCATTTCCTTCTCTAGGGGATCTTCCCGACCCAGGAACTGAACCCGGGTCTCTTGTGTCTCCTGCATTGTCAGGCGGATCCTTTACTACTGTACCACCTAGGAAGCCCAGGTGTCCTTCTTATGTTCAGTTCAGTTCAGTCGCTCAGTCGTGTCCGACTCTTTGCGACCCCATGAATCACAGCATGCCAGTCTGATGGGCTGCCGTCTATGGGGTCGCACAGAGTCGGACACGACTGAAGTGACTTAGCAGCAGCAGCATAAGCTTTAAATCATTTATTCAAAAATATTTAAGTACCTACTCAAATATACACTGGACCCTGCAGATATACCAGTAAGCACACCACACTAGGTCCTTATCTCCGTGGACTGTACACCTGGGTTGCTCTTCTGAAATCCCTTTGTCACACAACCATAGCCCAACCCCATGTAAAGTTCTGTACACACGAGAACTTAGTTAGGTTTCCTGAGCATGTTTTTAAAATTCCGCTTTAAAATATTTTCAGGTTTTTGTTTTTAGTTTTTGTTCCTATAATTAAGTTTTAGGTTTTTCAAGTTTTTACTAGACAGTGTTGGGAAAGTAATGATTGAAATATTAAAATTTTCCTTTTTGTAGATGTTTCACCTGGATCCTCTGAACCATACAATGTTTAGTCCAGAATTATTTCAACCGGAGATGCCATTGCCAACAGGTAAGACAGTTCTTCATCTCTTGCCTATCGTTTTGCTTTCGCTTTTTCTAAAATTTGATTTTTTTATTCACTCTTTTATGAAGTCAGTGAGTTACCTAGAAAGGAAATGGTGATTTATGTTTTAAAAGTCGGTTTTCAGTATACTTTTTTGGACTACATTTGCACAAACATGTTTGATCCCAGTTACCCATTGTATCAGAGAAGGCAATGGCACCCCACTCCAGTACTCTTGCCTGGAAAATCCCATGGACAGAGGAGCCTGGTAGGCTGTGGTCTGTAGGGTTGCTAAGAATTGGACACGATTGAGTGACTTCACTTTCACTTTTCACTTGCATGCATTGGAGAAGGAAATGGCAGCCCACTCCAGTGTTCTTGCCTGGAGAATCCCAGGGATTGGGGAGCCTTGTGGGCTGCCCAATGGGGTCACATGGAGTCGGACACGACTGAAGTGACTTAGCAGCAGCAGCAGCAACCCATTGTATACTGATAATTGTTGTTAATATCTGCTAGCACAGCTCAAAAGGAACTTCTTTACTGTGTGGGATTTTTTTTTCCTTTCACCCAATCTTGTTATCTCTGGGGTCTTTGTAACTCCTGTTTCCTTTGCCCCAGGCACATGAGGCAGTCTCAACTCTCAGATCTATTCCCAAAACACTTACTTGAGTACCTATTGTATGCCAGCTAGTATACCACACACCAGGAACTTAAATTGTACAAAAGTCATAAAAATCATCTTAGTAGAAAAATTATCTTTTTAAAAAACTTTTTGCTTTATGTTCTGACCAGTTGGATAAACTCATGATAATCATCTATCCTCTTAACATGACTGTTAATTATCCCCATCAACAAGTTATTTAATCTTATATGAATGATTTTTTAAAAATCAGTCTCTGTTTTTATTTTTTGCTTTTTATGTAAGCTTGATGTGATAGCTCTTTTTATGTATTCCTCACATCACCAGAGGGACTTAACAGATGTTCAAAAGCTGTGTGAGTAAATTTTGGAAGTTGTACAAAAGAGAATTTTGTAATTACTGAAGTACATCAGCTATTCTATTTACCATGGACTTGCTTATCCTCAATGGGAGACTTTGTGCAATTTGTATCATTGTCATTTAAAATTGCTGTTGTTACTTTGTACTTACTGTTCATTTTTTAAATCAGGTATTTTTTTGCATTTTTATATCTGTTATTTCTAGAAGTTCATGCAAGGGGTAAAAATAAATCTGCTAAATCTTCAGCTTCATTAGCTTCACTAAGTGTACTGCTGAGGCCTTTCTTTACCCCACAGGTCATAGCTGAGATGTCCTCAAGTGTTGTCCAAAATAAGCTCTAGATCAGCTTCCTGTGAACAACTAGATGTCTTGGTAGCTTCTGTGTTTTCTGTGAACTTCTTATTCTGGGGATCGAAGTCTTTTTCTTGGTTTTGATGCTTTATTGAAAACATAAAAGTTACTGCCTTCAGGAATCATATACTTTTCCATTTAATGACTTATAGGTGTCAAACAGTATCCTGATGCAAAAGATTTCCTAATGTTTTTATTTCATCAAATTTATGGAGATAGAAATAAGGTTATCAAAAGAACCAGCTCACTAAATACTCTGTAGTCAAAGTTTCATGTTGTAGGAATTATTTAGCCATAACATTAGAAAAACGCTTCCCAGGTGGCAGTCAGTGTACAGAACTTGCCTGCCAATGCTGGTTCGATCCCTGGATCAGGAAGATCCCCTGGAGGAAGGCATGGCAACCCACTCCAGTATTCTTGCCTGGTTAATCCCATGAATAGAGGAGCTTGGCGGGCTACAGTCCATAGAATTGCAAAGAATCAGACACGACTGAAGCAACTTGGCATGTACGCAACATTAGAAAAACTTTTACAATTTTACCTCAAAATTGTATTTTCCAGTTATTACCTCATCGTTTTTTATTGTCACATACACGTTCCCTCTGCATTGCGATGGCATAGTTCAGTTTTTTATAAACCAAGATTTATGGATGTTTTATTCACATTTTAAAGGAATAGAGAGGTTATATAAACCAACATTAACTTGTAATTTTCATATGGACTCTTTTTTCTTCTCTCTTTCTGGACATCTAAAACCATGCTACTTGTTGAAAACCCTACGAGTTATGGCACAGCTGCTGGATCTATAACATCATGCTGTAATTTAAATACTCTACACAGTAGGATGTCAATTCATGGCATGGAAATGCAGCCAAAGAAAATTGGCATTAAAACAAATATTTGCATAGCAAATCTCATTTTCTAGTTGATTTAACGTTTGAGTGTATTTCTTGAAAGAGAAAAATGGTCCCTTTTCACTAATAGAATTACCAAGCCTTAGTATTTCATGTATTTAGAAGAAATTAAACCATACAGCAAAAATAATGACAAAATTTCAAGTATTTTTCGAAGAGTTACTAAGAAGCGAGAGACTTGAAGTCTGATATAAATGTGCTTCAATTCCTCTGTATTTTCCATGATATCTAAATGTTGATTCTTTTTTTTTTTTTGCTAAAGTATATTTGATTTACAATGTTGTGTTAATTTCTGCTGTACAGCAAAGTGATTCAGTTATACATATGTATACATTTTTCATATTCTTTTCCATTTTGGTTTGTCACAGGATATTGAATGTAGTTTCCTATGCTATATAGTAGGACCTTGTTGTCAAATGTTGCTTTCTTAAAGACTTTTCTTCTTCATATGTTCATTTAGTTTTCTAGAGAGAATGTTTGTGAGTAGATTTGTTGAAATGTTGTACAGACCTTATTTAGCAGTGTGAAAATATTTATGTTTCTAATCCGTTTTATCTCCTTAGAAATTAAATTCTAGTCATTTTTTGGAATTTTAAAGTTCTAACAGTTTCTTTTCTAAAAAATAGTTGAATATGTCCAGGAACTAATTTCAGACAGAAAAGGAAGATAATTTACCTAAATTATATAGCATTGGTCGGTCCCAACCCTTTTTTCTTTTCTTGTGTATGTTTCGGTTCAAATTCAGTTGTTTTTCAACTGACTTCCTTGTAAACTTCTTGAATAATAACAGGAAATAATTATACTTTAGTTTCCTACAGTTCTCTGCCTTATCCTGATTCATCATAGTGCTGAAAATAAAAATGAATCCTCTCAAGTTATAGTTTATTTTTAATTCCAACCTGGAAGTTTAGCTCTTCTTCATAAATTTGTTTATCTAAAATAATAAGTCTTGAACTTCTGGCCTAGAGACAGTGAAGATTGACATGGACACAGAAGCATCCTCCTAGAATTTTTTTAGTACCATTTAAATTTACATTCAAACAAGTGAGAAACACCAGGAGCCTTTGTGTATTACAGAGCTATGGGTTATTATACTTTTGACATGACATACAAACCAGCTGGGAAGCTTAGGGACTTTATCATATTGAATAAATTTGTATTTATACTGTCAGAGGTTTTGATTTTCCTTTGTTTCTAAACTCAGGCTATCATTAAGTTTCTAGTAATCTTTGTTCTTATTAGTTGGTATACATCCATCTAAATTATTTTCAGAATTTTATAAAACGCTTATTTTGGAACAGAGCTTATATGAAAGTACAATATTAAAAAATTGTACACAGACATCAAAAGAATAAGAAGAATCTACCATGTCTGATGGACCAAATTAAACATGGGAGTTAGGGAATGAGGGCAGCACTTGTGGATTCAGGTATTGACCAGGATCCCAAACTTGGTGTAATGAAAAGCAGAGAGCCTGGCTCAGCCTCTTGTAATTTCATATTAGGCACATTGTCTTGTGAAGAATGGAAGTCAGTGTGATGATGTGATGGCAAAACAAAATTTCACAGTGACCAGGAAGAGGTTGCTGCTTTTAATTGGTATTTGTGTCATTATTAAAAATGCTTTGTTGGTAGACACGATTGTGAAGGTTGTCGACGTCTTAATTCTTATCAGACGTCATGCCTTTTGTTGGGTTCTGCAAGGTGCCATCACCACTGAACAGGTGTCTAGATGGTATGGTTCTCTCTGATGATGTAAAACTATTATTAAATAAAGATAAATTTAATATGCAAAAGAAGAAGACATGCCTTGTGGTATTTTAGCTAAAACATTTATTTGAAGCCTCTGTTTAAAAACATAATTTCAGTTTTTTTACTTGCTTTGTATATATATACATATATATATATATTTTTTTTTTAACCAAATTTGAGAAGCCTCACAGTTTCTTTTGGTTTCTGTTTGTTGTTTTGTTTTTAGCAGATGGCCCATACCTTCAAATATTAGAGCAACCTAAACAGGTAAGAAGATTAAAGGGGTGGGACTTTCTCTTTAATTGTTAGATCCATAAGTCTTAATAATACCTCAAGCACTGAATAAAATAGTAAATGGATTTTACAAAGGAAGTAGCTTACCTAGAAGATCAGCAACCTGCCAAATTATGTAACAACTTTATCATCCACTTTCCTTTTCTCTTAGTCATTGTTCAGACTGTCCTGAACCTCAGTACACAGTTCTATATAAGTATCGATCCATGGTATCCCACGATCTCCAACACTTTGACTTACCAGCCATTCCTAGAAGAGATGTAGGTTATCTCCACTTGTTTTCACGTGTGAGAAAATACACATACACACAGTCCACATACACTGAGTCAGGTGCTTCCACCATGTCCCTGCACATCAGTACTTCTGAGTCTTTCTCCATCCTTAGGAGCGACCGCCTTTGCTATTTGGAGCATGTAACCTAAGATACTGAAAGTACCAGTGAGGTGTAGATCAAGTCCTAGAGTAGACAGTCAGGTTCTCTCGGGCATTAACTTTGGATCTAGCCTCTTTGGAGTCAGGAGAGGAGCATTTTATTTTATCAGGCCCTTCCCTGGCAGCTCAGACAGTAAAGATCGTGCCTGCAGTGTGGGAGACTAGGGTTTGATCCCTGGGTCAGAAAGATCCCCTGGAGGAGGGCATGGCAATCCACTCCAGTATTCTTGCCTGGAGATTTCCATGGACAGAGGAGCCTGGTGGGCTACAGTCTGTGTGGTCGCAGGGATTTCACTTTCACTTTCCTCTTACTACTATTATTTATAGAGGATACCTGGGAATTGAAATGGCTTCCTTACCATGTCCCTATGGGTAAATAAATATTTATTGGAAATTGGATGGGACCAGTGCTATGAAAGAGGAGGGAAGAGACTCTTTAATATCTTCCCATAGTCATTAAGGGATGAAGTAATGGTATAGTCCTCTGCAGAATGAGGACAAAGTTAGTAGATCTCTGACTGGATATGCATATTATCACATATGTGTGAGGCTGAGGATGCGTGTGCCTGCTTTCTTGCAGCTATATCACCCAGTACCTTTCCTAAATGGTTTTAGTAGCTCAGGCAAGTAAGCGTAACACTTTTGTATTGTGTAACACTTAACAAATACTAACTAGGTCAAGATCTTCAAGTATGCATGTGGTTACTGTAATCATGGTATTACATATGTATTTGGGTTTTGGTCAGAATGTAAAGGATATCAGTATCTTATCTGTGACCAAATAGTCTACACTTATGAGGTTGACCTTTGATAAAAGTTTTTGGTATGGGGACTGGAATACCATATGAGACTTTGGGACATTGTTTTCATGGCTCACAGGTGACAGACCCTGATTCCACAGGCTGCCGACATGACTTTGCTTTATCTCCATTCCCAATTCCCTATCAGTGAGTTCTCACAGGAGGCCACCAGTTTTCTCAAAGGGTGCTCCCAGTGGAAGTTTGTCCCCTAACATCCTGTGCAGTGTTACCTGGCCTCCTGGGAAATTTCCGGATGATCTGTGAAACCAAGAAACCAACTAAAATTTATTTGTCTGCATACTAGGCAAAATGTGTTTTTCAAATATTCATTTTCATAAGCGTAGCACTACCATAAGGTTTTTAAAATGAAGTTTCTTGCTATGGGTCAATAGTCATAAGGAAAAATTGACATTTATGATTTATCTGAAGGATGAGTTATGTAGTTTCAAAATTTAATTCACTGTTGGTGGATATGTTAAAGCTTATCTGAGTAAATCAATGTGCTTGCTTACCAAACTGTAATATTGTGATGTCTGACTCCAGTGAAAGTAAGAAGGTTGTATTGAAGTCAGACTTTCTGACCGGATGGATAGAACCTTGCCTTTGAGGTTGATGACTCATTTTAAGCAAGTGGAGTTACTGAGATGAATGGCTGTGGATTGGTAAACCTTTAATCTCAAAATTTTAGAATCTGAAATGCATCCAGACTATGCATTTGAAGACATCCTAGTTTCCTTTAAAAAAGAAAAAAAGATAAATTTCTATCTTCAGGTTATAAATTCCTTTGCATAGAAGTTGAGATACTTTTATCCAACTATGAATGACATATGTTGTTTTTCAAATGATAAGCAAGGTATTAAGACAGGTCTCTTTACTCATATTTTACTGAACATCACTCCCAGTAAGATATAATAGTATAAGTATATATTTCTCCAACTGTCCTAAAGTATGATTAAAGATAATGAATGACTTTATTGTTTTAAAAATAAAATCTAGAAAAATTTTCTTTTTTCTTTGGAGTCTCTGCCACAATTTTCCCCAGCTTTGACAGAGATGAGTCATAGCATAGACTACTACTAATCTTTAGGATAGCTAGTTCTGTTGCATATTATTAAGTGCTAATTATCTAATATTGTTTAAAAGCTGAAGTTGTGTTTAAACCAATTAGCGGTCAAGTAAATCCCTATTTTATGGTTAGCCAGTTCTGGAGGCTGACTGTTGCTTTTTCATGCTTTTAGAAATTTCATTTAATCATTGAAAATACGCTAATAGCCTTTGACTATAAAAGGTATAGGGCTGAATTTGTAACTTATTTTTTAGTTTGAATTTTTGAGAAGCAAAACAAGGAGAGTCCCCTTCAAATCACTAGTCTTACCTCAGAAGGCTTTCCAGGTGTCGATGTTTGGGGTCACTAAGAAGCCCTTTTCAAGAGTTGTTTTAGGTCCCACTTTAATGAGTTGATCATATACCCCAGACCCATGTGTGACATAAGGTAGCTTCCTCCTCTAGGGAATTTACGTCAGGTCTCACTGGTCCCATAAAAGATGATTTAGACTGGTCCTCTGTGGAAATTAGAAAAGTCTCACAGAATTTAGAAACAATTCCAGGTGCTTTCCCTGAACCTCTCAGGCTGTTTTTGAAGACCCTATGGGGCATAGTGAAGTACAGTCTAAGGAGGGCAGAAATTTTACATTGATCCATTAGCTCAGAGCCATCAAAACCTGTATCTTCACTGAGCTCCACTATCCAGTGTGCGAGGCAGAAAGCCCCCACTAACAAGTAGTGGTGTGTGGAGCTTCTGAGAGCCTAGGGATCCAGCACTGTTTATATGAAGTCAGTCCCCCAATAAAATACATGAGAGGTGAGAATGTTCCTTAAAGTGTATTAACGTATTCTTTTCATTAAAGGGTGTATTTGAAAAATGGAAGACCATCTGATCAAGAGACTGTATAAACTACTAACACTACCACGAATTGTTTGATATCTTTATAAAGCTGAGTCTTTCAGGAAAAGTGTTGAAATCTCCCTTCATATGATGATGAGAGCCATTCTCATAAATGTCCTTGTTTTATTTTTGGTATGCAAATATGCACAATTACAACTGTTAGCTTCTTAAGTCATAAAATGTTAAAACTGGAATAGACCTTGAATATGGTCTGATCTTTTTCCTTGTATTTAAAAAAATACATGGAACTCATGTGTTTATCAGCCCGCATAGTAAAGGCTTCTTGCTAATTCCTAGTTGATATTACTGTGTCTATAAAAATTCTTGAGCTAAATATATAAAGGGACTCTCTGGGTTTGGATTCATTCAGGTCAGTTAATATATCCAGCTTGAACTTGATAGTATTAACAATCTTAAATCGAAACTTCTTACCTTTTGAACTGTTGAGAGTTACTGATCAGATGTGCAGGCTTGTATAGGCGGTGTTCTGTAACCCTGACGGGGTATATTTAACAAGACATTTCTGTATTCCCTCCTGAACCAACTGTCATCAGAGTAGGTAAAGGAATGCCTTTAAACAAGAGTCAGAGAAGCTTAACTTTGAGTCATATGGCCAATTTCAGAGCTTGGCAGAAGCAATGTGAGGTGAGGAAACTCTGATGCAGGCAAGCTGTGGCATGTCGAGTCCTTAGGCCTAAAGTCTGCAGCAGTTTACTCTCCACATAGCACAGGAGGAGAGCTTCTGCAGGGCCAGGGACCCGGCTTTTAAGCCACAGCTCAGGGCCCAAATACCAGTTAACATCAGTATTCATGATAAGGTTATGGGGAGAAGTGGATCTCATATACAGTCCTCTTTCACAGTTTGTGTCTCCTCTAATACACACAAGAATATAAAATTTGGGTGTAATTTTGTCCCTATAACTTTTTAGTAAGTATTCCTCAAACTTGTTCACCTTGGGTTCACTTTGCAGAGAGGATTTCGTTTCCGTTATGTATGTGAAGGCCCCTCCCATGGAGGACTCCCTGGTGCGTCTAGTGAAAAGAACAAGAAGTCCTACCCTCAGGTCAAAGTAAGTTTGTGATGTCTTTCCATGTGAATTCTGGAAGATACGGTGTCCTCCGAGCAAAAGAAAGGAATGCTTTAAGTAACTACCGTTTGCCTCTGCTTATAAGCGGAAATGTTCACATGATTATTTATAATATTTATGTAGAAATGTGTCTCATAGCAATAGAAGTGATAGATTGTAAAACTGTTAATATTTCCATTTAGTACAAATTATCTCAACATTAACAAAACTTTTATTATTTCTTGATTATCTTAAAAATCTGTTTAGTTGTATACTTCCTAAGACTTGTAAAATGCTTTGATGGAGTGCTCAATTTCAGCTCTTTAGAGATCTAGCAACAAAGCAAGACTCAGATGACTGAGTGTGTGGATTATGTAGTAGAATACCTCAGATCATGAATTCTGATCCAGACTCTGCTACCAGCTGTGTGTCTCTGACTGAGTTATCCAGCACTTCTAAACTTCAGTACCTGGATGTGCAAAATGCAGACTTGTTAAGGATCTGTGCTTTGTAGTCTTCTAAAGATTGAATGAGAAAATGTATCTCAGTGGTCCAAAAGGGCCTCTGCTTGAGTAACTATTCGTCTACACGTGATGGTCCTTGGAACATACTGCTTCATGACATGCTGTGGTGGGCTTAGCTGAGCTTTTTCTACTTCTTCAGGTTCTTTTTCTTTCTTTGTATTTAATTGAGAATATCTTCCGCTGAGGTAGCTTGAGTTTTTTATTTTTGTAATGTGATGTAATGTTTCATAGACTGATTGCTCACAGTTTTGCAGGTAAACCAGTCAAATATTGCAGTTTCATCTTTTATTAACATTTTCATTTGTACAAGATAGANAGTTCTGTTGCATATTATTAAGTGCTAATTATCTAATATTGTTTAAAAGCTGAAGTTGTGTTTAAACCAATTAGCGGTCAAGTAAATCCCTATTTTATGGTTAGCCAGTTCTGGAGGCTGACTGTTGCTTTTTCATGCTTTTAGAAATTTCATTTAATCATTGAAAATACGCTAATAGCCTTTGACTATAAAAGGTATAGGGCTGAATTTGTAACTTATTTTTTAGTTTGAATTTTTGAGAAGCAAAACAAGGAGAGTCCCCTTCAAATCACTAGTCTTACCTCAGAAGGCTTTCCAGGTGTCGATGTTTGGGGTCACTAAGAAGCCCTTTTCAAGAGTTGTTTTAGGTCCCACTTTAATGAGTTGATCATATACCCCAGACCCATGTGTGACATAAGGTAGCTTCCTCCTCTAGGGAATTTACGTCAGGTCTCACTGGTCCCATAAAAGATGATTTAGACTGGTCCTCTGTGGAAATTAGAAAAGTCTCACAGAATTTAGAAACAATTCCAGGTGCTTTCCCTGAACCTCTCAGGCTGTTTTTGAAGACCCTATGGGGCATAGTGAAGTGAAGTACAGTCTAAGGAGGGCAGAAATTTTACATTGATCCATTAGCTCAGAGCCATCAAAACCTGTATCTTCACTGAGCTCCACTATCCAGTGTGCGAGGCAGAAAGCCCCCACTAACAAGTAGTGGTGTGTGGAGCTTCTGAGAGCCTAGGGATCCAGCACTGTTTATATGAAGTCAGTCCCCCAATAAAATACATGAGAGGTGAGAATGTTCCTTAAAGTGTATTAACGTATTCTTTTCATTAAAGGGTGTATTTGAAAAATGGAAGACCATCTGATCAAGAGACTGTATAAACTACTAACACTACCACGAATTGTTTGATATCTTTATAAAGCTGAGTCTTTCAGGAAAAGTGTTGAAATCTCCCTTCATATGATGATGAGAGCCATTCTCATAAATGTCCTTGTTTTATTTTTGGTATGCAAATATGCACAATTACAACTGTTAGCTTCTTAAGTCATAAAATGTTAAAACTGGAATAGACCTTGAATATGGTCTGATCTTTTTCCTTGTATTTAAAAAAATACATGGAACTCATGTGTTTATCAGCCCGCATAGTAAAGGCTTCTTGCTAATTCCTAGTTGATATTACTGTGTCTATAAAAATTCTTGAGCTAAATATATAAAGGGACTCTCTGGGTTTGGATTCATTCAGGTCAGTTAATATATCCAGCTTGAACTTGATAGTATTAACAATCTTAAATCGAAACTTCTTACCTTTTGAACTGTTGAGAGTTACTGATCAGATGTGCAGGCTTGTATAGGCGGTGTTCTGTAACCCTGACGGGGTATATTTAACAAGACATTTCTGTATTCCCTCCTGAACCAACTGTCATCAGAGTAGGTAAAGGAATGCGTTTAAACAAGAGTCAGAGAAGCTTAACTTTGAGTCATATGGCCAATTTCAGAGCTTGGCAGAAGCAATGTGAGGTGAGGAAACTCTGATGCAGGCAAGCTGTGGCATGTCGAGTCCTTAGGCCTAAAGTCTGCAGCAGTTTACTCTCCACATAGCACAGGAGGAGAGCTTCTGCAGGGCCAGGGACCCGGCTTTTAAGCCACAGCTCAGGGCCCAAATACCAGTTAACATCAGTATTCATGATAAGGTTATGGGGAGAAGTGGATCTCATATACAGTCCTCTTTCACAGTTTGTGTCTCCTCTAATACACACAAGAATATAAAATTTGGGTGTAATTTTGTCCCTATAACTTTTTAGTAAGTATTCCTCAAACTTGTTCACCTTGGGTTCACTTTGCAGAGAGGATTTCGTTTCCGTTATGTATGTGAAGGCCCCTCCCATGGAGGACTCCCCGGTGCGTCTAGTGAAAAGAACAAGAAGTCCTACCCTCAGGTCAAAGTAAGTTTGTGATGTCTTTCCATGTGAATTCTGGAAGATACGGTGTCCTCCGAGCAAAAGAAAGGAATGCTTTAAGTAACTACCGTTTGCCTCTGCTTATAAGCGGAAATGTTCACATGATTATTTATAATATTTATGTAGAAATGTGTCTCATAGCAATAGAAGTGATAGATTGTAAAACTGTTAATATTTCCATTTAGTACAAATTATCTCAACATTAACAAAACTTTTATTATTTCTTGATTATCTTAAAAATCTGTTTAGTTGTATACTTCCTAAGACTTGTAAAATGCTTTGAAAGAGTGCTCAATTTCAGCTCTTTAGAGATCTAGCAACAAAGCAAGACTCAGATGACTGAGTGTGTGGATTATGTAGTAGAATACCTCAGATCATGAATTCTGATCCAGACTCTGCTACCAGCTGTGTGTCTCTGACTGAGTTATCCAGCACTTCTAAACTTCAGTACCTGGATGTGCAAAATGCAGGCTTGTTAAGGATCTGTGCTTTGTAGTCTTCTAAAGATTGAATGAGAAAATGTATCTCAGTGGTCCAAAAGGGCCTCTGCTTGAGTAACTATTCGTCTACACGTGATGGTCCTTGGAACATACTGCTTCATGACATGCTGTGGTGGGCTTAGCTGAGCTTTTTCTACTTCTTCAGGTTCTTTTTCTTTCTTTGTATTTAATTGAGAATATCTTCCGCTGAGGTAGCTTGAGTTTTTTATTTTTGTAATGTGATGACATGTTTCATAGACTGATTGCTCACAGTTTTGCAGGTAAACCAGTCAAATATTGCAGTTTCATCTTTTATTAACATTTTCATTTGTACAAGATAGACCCTTAGTAAAATTGTGATATCAAAGAAATTGGTCTTTGGTTTTTCCAGCCTTGCATTTTATTTCCTCTGTTTCCTCATAGCCCACTTCTAGGCCCAGGCCTTTCTAATTTCTGACCTCTGGCCCAAAACAAAACCCTTGATTCTCTACCTCTTGAGTAATATTGTAGTATTAGTCCTATCCATTGTGTTTGCATTTTAAGTCTCCTATCCAAGCTCTTGTGTGGAAGGAAAGATGTGTTTCCTGTTCAGGATTATTAGTCAGGATAAATACGGGTTTAGCCACAGATTTATGGGCTCTGGTCCTTTAGAATCTGAATGAGGAAATAAGAACAGCAATAAAACAAGGGGATTAGCATTTACTAAGCACCAAAGATTTGCCAAGTGCTTTACATACATTTCCTCCTTGGAAGGAAGGTTATGACCGAGCTAGACAGCATATTAAAAAGCAGAGACATTACTTTGTCAACAAAGGTCCGTCTAGTCAAGGCTATGGTTTTTCCAGTCATGTATGGATGTGAGAGTTGGACTGTAAAGAAAGCTGAACACAGAAGAATTGATGCTTTTGAACTGTGGTGTTGGAGAAGACTCTTGAGAGTCCCTTGGACTGCAAGGAGTTCCGACCAGTCCATCCTAAAGGAGATCAGTCCTGGGTATTCATTGGAAGGACTGATGCTAAGGCTGAAGCTCCAATATTTTGGCCACCTGATGCCAAGAGCTGACTCATTTGAAAAGACCCTGATGGTGGGAAAGATTGAGGCCAGGAGGAGAAGGGGACGACAGAGGATGAGATGGTTGGATGGCATCACCGACTTAATGGACATGAGTTTGGGTAAACTCTGGGAGTTGGTGATGGACAGGGAGGCCTGGAGTGCTGCGGTTCATAGGGTCACAAAGAATTGGACGCGACTGAGCGACTGAACTGAACTGTTATCCTCATAACAGCCCTGGTAGGTAAAAAGTCTTAATACCTGTGAGGAAACTAAGGCTCTTAAAAGGGAGCCTTGCGGTCCTCACAGGACTGGTGGCTTGTCATCCTACAGCAGACTCTTGCTCATTGAACTGTCATGTGGAACATGTGCATTTGGGAGACTGGGGGCAGAGACCTAGGGAACAGGACATGGGAGGATGGTAGTAAGATAAGACACAGAATTATAACTCTGGGCAACAAGAGAGAGGAGCTCAGGAAGAGTGGGTACTCAGATATCAGGGAGTCGAATCCAATACATGTTTTTAACACGTGTCTGTGTGTCCTGTATAGAAATACTGTATTTGTTCATATGTGTGATACATATTATGGGCGTTGATACTGATTATGATTGTAATTACTGAGGAATTAGCATTAAGAGTAAAACTGGGAGTTTTTTTCTGGACTGTCTCTGTACAAACAAGTATAAATTACAATATTGTCAAGTATTGACTTGTATTGCTCTAGTCTTTTGTAACTAAGTAACAGTTCTTGATATTAAATGATACATAGTAGTAACTTTGTTATAGATTTTTTACCCAGTGGAAAAACTTTATATATACTATTATGCTCAGTCTTCATACATCCTTCTCATGTAGCGGTTGATGCCTCACATTTACAAAATAGTCTAGAAATAAAACAACCTAGTGGATATTCGGTGTTTTTTTCAAATCATAGTTTATATATCAAGGAGTTTAATACTTATTGGGAAATCTAGATATGTAAACAGCTAATACTAAGGAAGTCAAAATATAAATGTGTATGATTAGTCATTATTGACCTTCAGCTGCAGCTTCACTATTTCACCCAATTTTTTTATTCACTAATTCAACATATATTTATTAAGCATTTAATCCAATTGTAAGAAAACATAGAGCAGTTCAGAGAGTCTGTTACAAACTATCATTGTTCTCTTAGCCTGTCATCATTCACTGAAAGTTTGTAATAAACGAAGTAATTTTATTTATCATAGGAACTCTTAATCAGAAGAGCTGATATGGGGAGAAGAGAGAGTCAGTCACGAGGTAGTTTTTCCAGAGCTCTTCTTCCAATATCACTTTTAATAATCTCTTTTACAAAGGATAGTTAGGGGTGAACTTTTGGTTTACAAAGGGATATAAATCCCTCTTACATGTAAAATTTAGGCAAAGGAAGGAACTGCTCTCAGTGTGTGTCTTTCTGAGGAGGATCATCACAATCCCACGTGTCTGCAGCAGTTCACTAGGCACCCGCTCCACGTGAGGCTGCAGGAGAAGTTGTGTGACAGATACAGCTCGGTCAGGGTTTCTCGCTCATCACTACTGTTTTGGGTGAGAAGACTTCATGCTTTAGAAGGTTTTCCAGTTCATTGGAGGGTATTCAGCAGCATCCCTGACTTATACCCACTAGATGCCATAGCAGCGCCCCAGTTGTGACAACCAAACAAGGTCTCCAGGCATTGCCATATGTCCTGGGGTGGTGGGTGGTGGTGGTGCAGAATCACCCTGCTTGAGCACCACTGATCTAGATGCAAAGTCTAATCAACCTTAACCCTTCTTCTTTGCATACTTTTCTGCTGTATAAGACAGTAGCTCATAGGTTATATGAGAGGACTTCCCTGGTGGCTCAGATGGTAAAGCGCCTGTCTACAATGCGGGAGACCCGGGTTCTTGCCTAAGTCTGTTATTTTGCAAGTCTGTTATATACTTTTCCTGATTATTAGATGTTTATTTTCAAGATGATCATGGTGACTCTATAATTTCTCCTAGAATGTCTGAGTGAGTGTGCCTGGATATTAAGGAGAAGGATAGAAAAGAGAAGAAAAAACATATCCTAAACATTCCATATCCTATGGTAACTGCGTACCCAACATAGGAGTTCTGTTGGTTCTCTGTTGTAAACTGTTACAAAAGAGAAAGTGAAAGTGGAGATGGTTTCAGTCAAGGTTGTAAACCTGTGTAGCTGCTGTGTGAGAGCAGTGAGAACATCTGTGCAGTGATCCGCAGCCTCCCTTCCCATAGAGGGAGTGTAATGGACAGTGCCCCCACACTCTTCCCCAAATCCCATTTCTGCAGGAACTTCAGAGGGAGAGCATTTACGTTTGCAGGAAGGAAATGATATTTCTGAAATTTACATATGATACATGTTTATTAAAGTATATTTGTTCAGGCTTAAGAGTGGAATGTTCTAGGCTCTGCCTTTTCCTCTTCTACAGCTTCTTACCTTCCTCTCTCTCCTCCAGCCTCATTCTTTCTCTTTTCATCATGCCCCGTCCTGGAGAGGCCCCTGGAACACTGGCGGTTCAGCGTGCACTCGGCCTCACACGGGAGCAGTGGAGTGCCGACAGCCAGCCCCAAAGCTATGGGGACTGGCTGTGGTTTGGGGGCTGCAGACCCCTAGCTGTGGTTTATAGAACTTGTAAACATAGCACCTGCATGGGTTTGTCTCTTGCTGATTGTCCAAATATGACACCTAAAGTTAAACCATTTTAAAACCAACTCTAAGAGTCTACTCCAGTTCTCCATTTGCTACTGGAATTTTGTCCCATGCTTAAAACCCCATTTCCAATAAGCTGGGTGTAGGCTAGGCTTAGACACACTCTTACTATGTTGAAATTATTTCTAGGATTAGGGCTATTGAGCCATCTGGTGTTCTGCATGTTTCTTTCATGTCAGAGGATGCCATTTAGCTTTCAAGAGTTGTCACATTCTTTTTAAAACATTGTTTTAATTATAAAAAATTCCATGTGTATAGAACATTTAAAAATTGATGTAAAGGACACCATATACCACTACCTGATTTAATAGCGACAGTCATCACTCAGTATCCTGAAGGATTGTTTCTAGGATCCCCACAGATGCCATAATTCATGGATGCTCAAGTTCCTTTTATAAAATGCAGCAGTATTTGCGTATAATCTATGCACATCCTTCTGTATGCTTTAAACCATCTCCAGATTATTTCATGCCTCATACAATGTAAATACTATATAAATAGTTACCAGTGTGCAGCGAATTTATTTTACTTTTTGGAACTTTCTGGAATTTAAAACATTATTTTTTCCATCTGCAGTTGGTTGAATAACGAATGTGAAACCTGAGGATACAGAGGGCCAGCTGTATTAACATTTTACCATATTTGCTTCTGATCTCTTTCTAAAATAAAACATAGTTATTGCTGAAGCCCCACCCATTGATCACTTTTCCCTGTTCTTCATAGGTAAATCACTGCTGCTCTGAACTTTCCATCTCTGATAGAAATTTTTTTCTGATTTTAACTCAAATTTTCTATTATACCTGGTGGCTTTTTTT